>CAKAEH010001559.1:0-208683 GCA_916381525.1 Cercopithifilaria johnstoni | reverse complement strand
AAGCTTTAGCTAGTACCACATTTAGCTAATTATTATTAAATCATTTATTTTCAAAATCAAAATTTCTTATATCATCTACCTGTTTAGCCGTTAAACGTTCCGTTTTTGCAATTTCTTCCAATGCTTCCTACGCTTACACACATCAAATAATTTCGTATTCATTGAAAAAAATATTACGCCTCATTGTCTTCTCAACATGTCTTCTCTTCTAAAGGAAGTGT
Source organism: Cercopithifilaria johnstoni (assembly GCA_916381525.1). Taxonomy (NCBI): domain Eukaryota; kingdom Metazoa; phylum Nematoda; class Chromadorea; order Rhabditida; family Onchocercidae; genus Cercopithifilaria; species Cercopithifilaria johnstoni. The sequence goes on along the minus strand of CAKAEH010001559.1, from coordinate 208,462 downwards.
GTATATTGTTTGTTTATGACAATTGCTGAATAATTGTTGATGTCAAAAGAACCCAAATTAATATTAATTAGCGATCTGAAGGAACGATACATTATTGAATGACGCATTCCGTTGAAAGGCGCCCAACAGGGAATTGTATGTGTTAAAGGTAAGAGGTAGTGCTATTGAAACAACATAAGTGACTATCGGTAATGTAACGCTCTTTAACTGTCATAGAACCGTGCTGTAAGGACGTATGTATTGATGGATGAATGAATGAAATGAAATGAATGAATGAATGAAATGAAATGAATGAATGAAATGAAATGAAATGAAATGAATGAATGAAATGAAATGAATGGATGAATGAATGAGTGAGTGAATGGATGAATGAATGAATTGAAATGAAATAAATGGGATGATAGAATGGATAGATGGGTGGATGGAAGAGGAAATTATGATAGCTTAGTGAAAGGGATCTGAAGTGAATGTATACGTCATGGGCGATGTATATACATTTGTCGTATATTTCAAAAGCCTGCGGTGTCTTGTTGGAAGCACTCTTGCCTGACGCTTTTTTGCTCCACTTCTTATCTCCCCTTCATTTTTCTTCCCCTTTCTCTCTCTCTCTCTCTCTCTTTCTCTTCGAATATCAGAAATTTATAGAAAATTAGCAAAAGGGCGAAAAAAGTGGAAAAGGTGAAAGACAATTGTTATGGAATGTTGTAAAGTATCAAATGAAGGTTTAAAATGAATTCGATTACTTTACAAGGAAGTAAAAAAATTTTTCAAAATTTCCAACGAAACAAACAATTTGAAAATTCTGCTGTATGTGTTAATAGCAAGAATCAAATCAGAAATCAACCTATTCTAAACTTATCGCCACTCATATCATATTACATTCTTGAAATTTTTTCGTTAATTCGAATAAATAGTAATTCACAAATAAGTTTTTAAAAAAATATTTAAAAGATAGCTTTCTAAAATCATTTTTCATTTAAGGATTGGGTATGCCGAATTATTTCAACGATCAACACCACGAAACTTTTCAAACGATTTCATATGTCTCCTGATCGATGTGTATCTCTGATTAATTATCAGAGAGATGATGGTGTGTGGTAGATGATCAGGAAAAAAAAAAGAATTTCGATAGTTATTATGTTCATTTTATTGCCACTATGAAGTCAATAATCAATAAAACAGATAACAGTGGTAATGATGATAGTGATGATAATAATGATAACAATGACAAAGGAAACAAGTAATATTATATTGTTGAATGAATTTATTTCATGCATATTTGCATATATATTTATATCGAGAAAGATAAATGAAAACATGTTTTAATTATTATGTGATGAGAAAATGTCTGGAAATATGTAGAAATTAACAAAAGAATTATGCAATCAATCAATTTGAAACATTTGGAAATTTTAATTAAATTCTTAAATTAAACTGAGAAATGAATTCATCAAATTATAAACAGTAAACATTTGAGTCATTATTTTTTGTTACAAAGGAATATCTCAGAATTTTACATTACATGATACTATGAGCACGGAATTTTTCTTTTTCTTTTACTGTAAAATTGAACAGAAAGAAGATGAATTTCTGATTGGAAGAATCTTATGCCACTGTTATTGCTATTGTTGAAAAATGAGCTGTGACATTCTTTACTTTCTGTTGTTTTTACTGTTGAATATTCTACAGTATGCAATCTTAATTTACCTCAAGAAGAATTTGCAGTCATTAAAAATGACAATAAAAAATAAAATTTGATTTGAAAATATTATTTAAAAAAAGGAGGAAAGCTTTTGTCGATATTTTCCATTCATTAACAATATATTAACAGCAAATGCTGCTCAGTTACTATGCAAGAAAAACAGTTCGAAGTCTTTTGTGGAAGTTATTTTGTTCTTAGTATAAAATCTAAAAACTTCTACCATTGTTTCAGAATATAGCAATTCAAAAGTGAACCGTTCTACCGGATAATTCCCAGTTATTGTGTCTCCAGTATCGGTGTATCTATCTATCGGTATATTTAGGATACACTTTATCAGGCGAATTAGAGAAGTTCTGTTTATTGCTCAAGATTAAAATTAAAAAGAGGAATTGTATTTTTACGCAACGTTTATAGATTGGAACTTGTTATATCAAAAATACATAACCAATCAAGACCGAGGAAAATCAATAGATCGTGAATGATATCGGGAGATTTGAAACGATATAAAAAATACAAAAGTTATATAGTCTACAATTTTAAATTTTTCGAAATATTTGTTAGACTCCTCCAGCTAAATTTACCAGTACTTTTAACAAATAAACAAACTTTGTATGTTAAGAGCAAAATTGAAATCCAGAGAAACATTTGGAATAGCAAGTAAAACAGCGATCCTCAAACACTTGCCGGATGATTTTTTGCAAATGATTTCATTTCATTTTAGAGGACATGAATAACATTTGGCAGTAGAGAAACTAAACAGCTCTATTTTGTTTTGAATCAATCACCGATACAGAGAATACTACTTTTCTTCAAACTATCTGTTATATTTTACTCTCGAATAGTTCGAAATTATTTTGGAGTTAGTAATGATTAATAATTGGGACAAAGATTGCAAAAACAAAAGATACGGAAGAAGACAAAAACAATTTTCGTTATCAACAAAAACCGATAATATCAGTTAAAGTTAATCTCATCAAACGAATTCTTAACTATCTCATTTTTAAATAAAAATGCTACAATACTATCTTGCATTTTCCAGAACAGATATTTCGAAAATTCGATTGGTCTCTTAAACTTCGAAAAATTGCAATAAAATCAAAAAAAAGAAAAACGGAGACCGTAAGAGGAACAAGAACCTGCTTGGTATAAACAATGAATGTTTAATGCAAGAAACTGAGATCTGAGTTATAATTAATAAGAGAAGCAAAAAAACAGAATGTTATCTAAAGAGTGTACTTAGAAAAAATTCAATAATCGATTCATTGACCAAAAGTGGCATTACTCCTTCATAAGCTTTTCGGATTGAGGGAATACAGAAATTGTTTTGTGGTTGATTCGGCTTTTATGGTTTGCCTTTCCAGAAAAACAAATTTGATTAATTCCTGTTTATTATTTACGAAATGGGAAATTTTAGATTAGAGCTATTTTTGATCAAAAACCATTTGTACATTCAATTTAATGCATCATATTCTTGTCAAATATTTTTTTCTGCTACAAAATATTTTTTCCAATTTTCTTTCTGTACAAAATCTATATTTTATATATTACTGTATCATTTATTTCTCCATTATCTTCCTAATTCCTTTCTTGTTTCAGTAACTTTAAGGATTGCAGGTAATTCAGATAAAGTATGATCCTTCAGTTTTATTTCTGCCAGATATTTAAAATGAAAACTTTTATATAAATAACAGAAACAACTATGATTAATCTTAATAACAATATCGATACTTATATCCATCGGAGAACTACAAGAGAAGAATTAATTTGCCAATATAAATTAATTGAACAATAGAGATCATAATATGAGGCATCAATGAAAGTTTTATAACCAATGAAGATCATGTATCCAGTAATTTAAATTATAAAAAGTGTTCCGCTTGTATTTTCTCGTGCAAAATAGAAAAAGTTTTGGTAATGGGAAATTTTTTTCATTCTATAATTTCGAACTAAGAATATATCTCAAGAAGAGTAAGTTGATCGATTGATTCATTGTAATATCAGAAATAATGTATCGTCTATATCGTTTCCTACTTTTTGAGGTTACATATCACCTTGTCATGACATACATACACACAGTCGATCTCATTATTGGACGCATCAAGGTCGTTCCTTTCTTGCGCTATTGTTATTTCAATCAGCTGTCGTCTCTTGTGTGGACATCAACCGAATGTGATGTTCCGGTCGCTATTTATCCAACTATTTTTCGTAATCTTCATATTTTTATCAAGTAAACCACTTTTTATCAAAATTTATGATATGAAAAAGACGTCAAAATTGATTGTTTACCTAAAAAATATGAATAGCACAAAAATTCATTTTAAGTTAAGTTGAAAAAGAGAAATAAATGATGTCACTTATAGTGGAATTAGTAGTTTTTCGAAGAATATGAAAAGAAATTATTTTAATATAACATTTATCGATCGATTGATTACAAGTAAATCATTCTTACTGCATGGAATAAAGACCATCCCTGGAAAAGAATTTATTCCTGCTTCAGTTTTTATCCTTTTGAAATACGAAAATTTCAGGTCGGTGCTTAGATGTTATTGAAGATACCAATTCAGAGACACCAATTCTACATGAAATTGGTAAGAAACGAAAACTTGAAGATAGCATACCAGTAATTGAAATACGAGGTGAAGGCCAACCGATGACCGCAGCACAAATAAGACAACTTGAAGAAATGTCAAATGGTGGCCCACTTGATATCAAGGTTTTTTGAATGATCAATCTTTTTGGCATGGAAAAATGCATATTTTGAATTCAGAGACACCAATTCTACATGAAATTATCTCAATATGAAATTAGCACATTTTAATTCATAATTCTTTTCATTGCTATTTCTCTCATTACTATCATCTGATTGAAAATTTCTCGTTTGTTTCATGTGTTGATTCATTCATCGATTATCAATGAATGATAAAAGATGAATTATATCAGGTGAATGATTAAAAAATAATAATTTTGCTTTCCTAAATCATCGTACTTTGTATTGACTTGTTTGCAATTTTGTTTACATTTGATCTATTTATCTGAAATTATCAAATTTGTTTATTTGGATTACTTCAGCAATAAATTATTTCAGGTGGAGAAGACATGGCGACCAGTGGACTGTCCACATGCTGCGAAACGTAAAGATTTTATAACTTTTCACTACAAGGCGTTCACTGAAGCTAACAAGAAATGTGATCAGTCGTATGGACGTGAACCAATTCGAATACAACTTGGTGTAGGTATGATAATACCTGGATTAGATAAAGGTATGCGTGGAATGTGCGATACTGAATTGAGGAAAATTCAAGTCCCATATCGGCTAAGTCGGAAAAAGAAAAGCACAGGTAAGCTTAAATGATGAATACCAGTGAATAATTGATTTTGAACTATCATTCTGTGTTCTTTGCTTATTAAAATCAAATTTATTCAATTGAATGCATGAATTTCTTATCGATATCACTAATAACGCTTTATGGAGAAGGCCTTACACTATCATTTCTCAATTTGTACTTATAAAATAAGCTTCCAATCATTATTTCTACTGCATGCGAGCAAAATAATACTTTGCAAATATTGCAGTGAGATGATAGTGACAAATCGATTGTTGCACCACTCTGCTGTTTTGTCTTGCCAAAAACTTTTTATGTCTCATTAATTGGAAATTATCTGATTCGATGACTATCATTAACTGTGTAAAAAGGATGGATTTCGATTGGCATTTGAAATTGTTTCAATTAATATTTAAATACTGTTTCGATTGGTATTTGAAATTGATTTTTCAGTGTGGAGAAATATCCCCAATGACGAGCATTGGCTTACTTTCAACATTGAAATGCTTACAGTTGAGCCATGGTCACTCGATTTGCAATTCAATTTTTTGGATGTCAACAATGACACAGTAATTACTGAAAATGAGGTTTCAACTTAATTAATATTATAAAATCAACGAAAAAATATCATTTCTTTCTCATTTATTGTCAATTTATCATTTCTCAAAAAATCAATAATATCAATTTTCAATCAATCAATAATTTATGCAAGTCGAGGACGAAAGTATCCGTTTTTTTCGTTAAAATCTATTCATAAATATATTTTTATTGAATAAAAAAACTGTTTCGTTGTATAATTAAAATAAGTTCTGCTCGAACTAAATAAAACCAAAAATAATCAGATTCTATTCCGACAAATTTTATTTCTGAACCAAAAGTTCTACATTACTAAGCACTAAAAAATTACTCCTTTTAAAACAATGTTTCAGTTGGTTACATTTCAAGAAAAACTGAAGAAAAATTTTGGCAAAACATGGAGCAATGAAAATATTGACTATACAATTGCTGCCAGATATTACATCAGGCAGGCTGTTCGAATCTTCAATTTTATTTATGGACAAAACTTAAACCAATTCGCGGTTTTGGCTATTCTAATCTTACATTTTACGCCGTATGCAATTGCGGTTACAGTAATTGGATTTGTGAGTAAAATGAAAAATATTTTATAGATATTTTGATGTTGATGGAAATGGACGGATAGATTTAAAGGAATTCTGTCGGGTAATGGAGCGGGATATGGTGGCAATGGCTGCAGCAGCGAGTAATAAAAAGGTAGAAGGTCGAAAACGAGATCCGTCCATTGCTTGGATTCTAGATTTTAACAACGATGGCATTGTTTCTGTCACGGTAGGTTATTTTTTCGCATTACTTCGTAATAAATAATAAATTAAGACCAAAACTAATTACTAATAACTTCTTTTTTCATTGCAGGAAATCGATCAAGCCGATGAAATACTGGAAGGTGAACCAACCGTTCTACCGATATTTACCAAAGATGAGCTTTAGGAATTGATACATCAACTATAAGTAAAATTTGTAACCGAGGCGAAAAAAAATCATGAAATAACATAATTTTTGAGCTATACCGAGAAACTCCGTAACATATTTATGCCTTATTATGCATGCTGTGATATTGCAGAGCATTTGCCATTTCTAGACATTACTCAACTTTATAAATATATTTTGTGAGAATTTCAATCAGAAAAAGAAGCGAAAATTAAACAAAGTGCAAACTTTCGATTTCATTCTAATTTCATTTGTTTTGAAGCTAACTTGGAAGATTTTCCAACATTTTTGTGAAAGAAAATAATCGTAATTTTGTTTGATTTTTTTCCGGAAAGATAAACAAACTGGAAGGTCTTGTAACCTGATTATTTTCTCTCTCTCTTTCTCTCTTTCTCTCTCTCATTACTACTAAGATTAACTCATAAGGAGTATTAACGTTCAGTAATACTTTTATTTATTAAAACTGCAATCAGCATATTAAAAATGAATTCAACAACTAACAGTCGTGTCAAAACAATGGTGAAGAAATCATAAAAAAACAACAATAGCGTCAAATTAGTCAAAATCATTTGGTTTCTCAGCAATAGAGCAAATCAGACTTTTTCTTGCAATTCCTACAAATGTTTTAAAGCTGAAGAAGATTCATCCATGTCCGATTAGTTTACATTTAAACAAAATGGCTTACTGTCAGATATCCAAAAAAGATAATACTATATAATCCCATAGAAATAAATCGAATGTAAAATTGTAAATGATGCCGTTTCTGGAAAGGCAATATCAAATTTACGCCTTACAACAAAAAATTACAGCCCGAATAGTAAATTCTGAATGTTGAATATAGGGCTATAGTTGACGATTAAAATATACAAAAACTAAAAGAGAATAAAAATGACTAAAATTATTTGAGGTAACATCTCTTATGATAATAACTGATAATATCAATTTCATTTGGATTTAAAGAAAATTTGGCCTCTGAATAGTTATTGAGTAGAATAGCTCTTGTTTAGTAGAGAAACTTCAGCAAATAATTTTCAAGAATAATTGGCTTATAAATTATTATGTTTTTTTTGCAAATAAGTTATAATTAATTATCGATTTTTTTGTAAACAATTTTAGAAGAAAGACATTTTGTGTATTGTAAACCATTAAGAATTCTTCCATATTTGAGGATTCTCAACTCTTTCATACGAAAAATTGCTATTTATTTCAAATTTGGTTTATTAAAAATCTTTTAATATAAAAAATTATAGCAAAGAAATGCTATAATGCAATTTTAAAATTAGGAAAAAATGTTCACTTTACTGTATTGATTTTAATATTTGTTACAGTAATTATCATTGATATATTTGAAAATATTAGCGTATAAAAATTTTTAATATATAATTGGAAATTTTTGATTTCTTCTATTATTACTTGTACTAAATTATCTTTTCAATTTCGATTAAAAAATTAAACAAAATACTTTCCTTTCGCCTTATACTATGAAAATTATATCCAGAAATTAACATTGTTCTTTTTTTTGTTTAAATTAAACATTCAATCGGAAATTATGATAAGGTCAAAAAATATTTGATTGATTTCAATCTTTTTGATGAATATATATTTGTCGTAATAAATAGATTTTTTTCCTATAAATATTTCATGAAATTCAATTATCCTTGCATGTTGACAAGGCAGAATAATTAAAATTAAAAAACTCAACCCGTAAATGAAATACTAAATGAAGGATGGATGTCATGTGGTAAAAAAGCTGTCGATGTTTGGAACTTTCACATTCGACGAAGAAGAGCTACTCGACATGCCAAATTCAATGTCCAGTGATGCAAGTGGTGCATGCTTCTCGAATCCTTCAAGAATTATACAATTATCTTGAGTAACCGGCCTAATATCAGTAGCAGAGTTAGTAGTACCAGTGATAGCAACAGTTGCAGTCGGATCAATACTAACAACATTATTGCTATTATTTTCACTGCAGGTGAAATCGCTGGTTCTCGTGAAGTTGGAGGTATTCGCATGATGAAGTGCAGATTGATTTTGTTGTGGAGAATTAACTGGCGAAATTTGTAATGGTAGTGGTTTTATGGTATTCGATAAGTGTATCGAAGGCGGACTATGCAATTCAACAGTCACATCTTGCCTGTAAAATATTACAAGCATTATGAAATGGGCCTGATAAGGCGTTACACCAATTTATGAGTACCAATTAATTGATGGTTAAAATTATGCATTCTTGGGTGAGTCGTAAAAAATTCAAAGCTGCCTTTGTAAAAAGCAGACCAATGAGAAGCAGAATGGTTGCAGTGTTCACTTTTAGACGTACAAGCACGACTATAATCGTGCGTATCCAATACCGAATCATTTTCGATGTCAAAAATACCACAGTAATAACTATCAAGGTATCGTCCATATAATTTCCTATAATTCTTTCCTTCAACAAGAGGTACATTTTATTCTAGAAAATTTAGAGAAATGTCAATGGTATTGGCCTAGATTATTTCTAAATTACTGAATTTCCAGCAATCTCATCGCATTTTTACGTGCTACAAAATTCATAGAATTATGTTGAATTTTAAATAAGATTTGATAGGATTTTAGAATGATTGTATAGGGACTTCTGATAAAGAATTTCAAACAACTTCATTGTTGATTGGATAGAGTTCAATGTATTCTCACTAATCACAAAGCTATCTAATAAATAATCGAAAAAAAAATTTAACCTATTATCAATAGCATCGAGAATCATTTGAGGTATACATGGAGTGGAACAATATTTCCGCTGTTTATTCATCACTACAAATAAGACAGCATATTGGCAAAATGATGTAAACAAATCAATGAGAACATAAATGAATAAATAACTAAAAGGAAAAAAGGAATAAGTAAATTAGTAAATGAATGAGCGAATACAGAAGGAAGTAATTTCTGTAGTAAAACTAAACACAACACCTTTCACGGTTCATATCTGTATACCAATGGATTCTGTAATGGAGTGCACTATTAAATAAAGGGATGTATTTATTGTAACTGCCGAGCTTCAGTATTGATAAGGATGAAAAAAAAAAGACTTACTGGAATCATATCTTGACAACGGTACAGCCTTGTACAGAGGTGTCCATTCACGTATCTCTTCGTCAGTCATTGGTAAACGTTTTCGTACCACATCTTTTTGCAACGAAGAGGTTTTTTTACACGGATTAACTTCGTCTATATTATGAAGTATCTACAATAAACATCGGAAAAACTAAATTTTTTATTGAAGAAAAATTCAGGATATATGCGCATGCGCTATTAATCCATGGATATCTAAATTCTGTTATAGACTTTTCCAGTTGATTTCTAAATTTGTAGAAAAAAAGAAAGAATAACCTGTGTGTTTTTATCTCTGCTTTCGAGACTAATAACACAGGCGACAATAAGAATGAATGAACCAATACTCATTGAAATTGGTCCGAGATACTGCAAACTTTTAAAGAAATACCGCTTGGTCCAATTGGTGGACATTTTATCGGTGCCATTATTCCTATTGTATACAATTTCCTGCAAATTTTTACTTAAATTTAGTAAAATGAATAATAAAATTAATCCTTGTAAACATTGTGAAGTAATCAAAAGGAATGATTTTATTGAATTATTAAAATGTAAGAGAAATTGTTATAATAATTGAATCTGTATAAAACTTCATAATTTGCATAAATATAAGGATATATCGAAAAAAGGTAAAAAAATACAAGCCTGAGATAAATAGATATCAAAATAACCAAGAATGGTCATCAAAATGCCAAAAATAATAATAACACCACCGAAAACAATTGCTCTGCATGCTACCCATAATGTCTGAAGGAAAATTGCTTCATGTTAGTTGCAATTTTATTATTTTCAAATAAATTGTAAACAATTTGTCGAAACAAATTTTCTTTACAAAAAGAAATTAATCATGTACAAAATTTCGGTAGCAAGATTTCAGCTGCGTTTTAGAATTTTTACTAAAACGCATCCATTTTTTATCCAAATAAAATGGAATTAAATTTTTTTCAACTTTACTTAATTTTCTTTCAAATTTGATGAAACTCTAAAAAGATAGCCGACAAACAGTTTTAAATAGTGAATTATTATAGCTAATCTTATGGACAATGATAATGGATTATTAATTTCAACAATCAGTCAAACTTCTATGGTAACATAAATATCATTAAGACGATTCAATTCCTCATTGGATAACTAATGAATTCTACAATGACTATTTATTGTTGTTATAAATGAATCAACTATTTGTCATTGTATAATTTCTTTGAGATTCTTTGAGAATTTCTTTGTCATTACAATTTCTTTGAGATTCCTGAAAGGCATAATGAACTTATATATTGGTTGTAAGTATTCGTAAGAAGAAAATATCCAAAGAAGCAAATGATCATTAAAAATTTACTTTGATAATGTTTGATGGCCACCACTCCATTCATGTTCAAATGTCAAAATGAACTGTGAAGTCCAATTTTTACAAAAATGTGAAAAGTGCACATTTTAAGTTTTGGGGAGGGCATAAGTGAGACAGACGACTATCAGTAATCCATTAATCTTACAAGAGAAAGTGTAAAAACAAATGGATGTGTAATGCATGCAGCAAAGCAGATAATTGAATAAGGCTAATGTTTATAATGTGTTCCTAGACATAATTGAAAAGTCAATTAACTAACTCTTTAAGGAAGAAAAGTATCGAAGGAAAAGGGAAAGTTTCGAATAATGCGCAGAATTATGCCGACTTGCATATGTGCACCTCTTCCTTCTTACCAGCACTTTCTAAATTTAGACAAATTAGGCTCTTTTCAAGCCTAACCACTTTATTAAGTCTTTAAATTTAGCACTGTTATGTAAGGTTCAATATCGAATCTTTAAGCTGCTAACTACTGATAATTTTGATAACATATCTGTATGCAAATTGACTTTCTGCATTTTATATTACGGTCTATAAAAAATCGATTGATTAGATAAATTTTTTGTTATTAGCCAGAACTAAGTTGCAACCATCAAAATAAGCTATTAATACAAAGAATGTGTTTTCATGGATCTTTGTAGTAAATAAAAAATAAAAAAGAAATTGGATGTGATTGAGTGCTGATAAATAAAAATATTTTATATAGGCAAAGCTAACTAAAATGAATTACTAAATCGTTAGATGACAATTTTCAACTTTATCAGAAGACAGAAGGGGCAGAAGAATCTAAAATGTCGTAGAGATCGAAAAGCCAGGAAAGTATAGAATAGAAGTTGACGACTTATTTAAAATGTTATCAGGAATAAGCCAAATTATCTATAGAATTCACAATTTTATTAAAGAAAACTAGAAACAACACACAGTTATTTTAATTCCTCTCCCTACTCATTTCAAGTACACATGCGCGATCACTTTTCAGGCTTGAGTAACAATAAATTCCTGATCACGTCAAAAACCGAGGATTCAGAAATTTTGTGTCCTAATAAAACCAAACCTAAAAAACCTGGGCAACAGAACTAAATCCTCAATTCCTTCTCTTTTAGGCTTTTCAGATCCTTACTTTAATTACATAGGTTGTTTTGTTTTTCTAATTCGCTAACAATCAATTAATTGTTAATAATTTGTTCAATCTAAAAAATTTTGGAAATGTAATTTTCAAAGAGTAGTTCTACCTGTCGATTTTCTTATGTATTAAACATTTCTTGTTCACTTAAAATGTAGCATATGCTACTTATTGATCAACCAACGAGCAAATTCAGCAATCTACCAAATTACACTCATCATCAATTATCAACACATTTCTTCCTGATAATATTACAAGGCAAGAAAATCCCATTTTAATTATATTTTCATACATGGTATCCTTATCAGAATCGTCTTAACGGTGTTTCTCGAACAACAAAAAGTGTACCGAAAATCTCGACTTATTAATTTGATGATATTTGTAGTTTCTGTGACAAAAATTTCGTCGTATGATAGTAACGGTTGGACGATGAACCATCAGCCCTCCTATTGCGGCTGTTGCTGCGTTTTTAAAGTGTTCAGAAGTTGCTCAGAAAATCACTTTTCCGCTGTTGTAATTTTCGGCGAGAATAGCAGAATAGTTGGATTACCACGCAAGCGACACCAGCAACCAGTACTATCCCATACGATCACCATTTATTTGTCTAGATTATATGAACGATATTTTAAAACATTTGAGGTTTATCAGAAAACTTCGATTTTAATATTGGAACATATATGGAAAAGGAATGAAATTATTCGAAATAACAACCGCTTAAAAGTTGAGAGAGAAGTAAATGAGAAGTATAATAGAGAAATCAAAATATCAGTAGATAAAATGGACATGACTAGGATAGCAATATGCTCAGAAATATTTCCCCATCAAAGTAAATTAAACTGACGAGATCTCGAACAAAAACGAAAATTTAACTACTTCAATAAAATATGAAAGATGGGAATCGCAATTACTGGAATGGAATAATAAGAGCAAAAAATTTTTTCGGACATCATAAACTTTAGACTTCAGACAAGGAAAAAAGAATGCGAGAATAGTTGAATAGTTAAATTAATTAAGTGAAGAAATGAATCAAAAATTAAATTCGTCTCACTTTAAACATTCCTTAAACTTATAATTGTTTTCCACTAATTTGTATGAATTACTTTGATAGAAAATTATGTAAATTATGATGTTTTAAATGATTTAAGCCTCTTTTCAGGTGTGATTTCAATTATGCAAGAAGCATAAATATTTATTCGTTATTCTTCATGATAGAGTTAAGTTTTTACATTCTGCAATTTGGTACTTTAAAATTGTTCATTGGTCATTTCTTTCCTTTTATATTAAATAAGATAGAGAGAGAGAGAGAGAGAAGCAGAAAAAGAGTTTTTTCCGGAATTGAAGAGAAGTGAAATATTTTTACACATTGAAATAGCTAATGATAGCTGTCTGTCCCATGGGTTATAGAGAATATTTTCATTTACCATTCACACATTATTAAAATAAAATGTAAATAATGGAGGTGAGGAGATGATGACAAAACAACAAAATATCAGATGAAAGAATAACTACGCTTCCTTTCTCTTTCAACAAAAAAAGATTTCGTCTGTTTGTTGCTTTATTTCATTGCATTGCTTGCAATAACATATGTTTTAAATGAAAATAATCAACGAGGATCGACAAATAATACTATCGCTGATATCAATTGCACGTAATATTAAGTAGTAGTAATTCGAAGAGATACATACTATTGCATTCTGCGATGACGATGTTTAGATGATCTTATGCAAAAGACTGCTTTGGCAAAGCAGTAATGAGTTGAATTGGTGCAAGTTGAGAGTATAAGAAGGAAATGGTGAAGAAAAAGACGAAATCATGAGGATAGAAGAAATTGATGACGCAGTTCGGGCTCGAGGTGACGAAAAACAATCCACTAATCATTGATCACACTGATTAGTTGATTAGTTTAAAACCACATTGAATTGCATCTATAGCTAATAATCGGTCTATCAGTTTCGCCTTAAGCAAAGAATTCAGAGATTATGCATGATATTATTAAGGAATGTGAAATTTTTGACTACTCATTCATCATTTTACCTTTTTTATTACTGTGAGTACACACTGATAAAGTAAGCAAATATAGATTATATAAATCGATCTTTAAGTGAAAATTGATTTTGCAAGATATGCATAATGTAAGATTTCATTAAAATTCATTTATTTCAATGAATATTGATAAGTTCTAAATGTCACTGTGGAAAGTATGAAGAATTTGTGTCTTTCAGCAAGCAAACACTTCACAGAAAACGATGTGAAAATTTTAGTGGCTGTAAATCGATACTGTTTGAAAAATTCAACAAATATTTTCAATTTTAAAATTTTCAATTTCTTTTTAAAATTAGGGGAAAAAAAGAGAAATTTTACATTATCAGTGGTTGAGATTGAGATCCGCAGCCAAAATAAACAAACGAGATTTCTGAAAAAAAGTTCGAAATATGGCACATTTCGAAAGCACTTAACCTGTACAACAAATGGGTAGATGTAAAATGACATTAGCCATCTATAGACCAGACAAACTAACGAGAAGAGGCGAAAGATATTTAGATGGAAATGAAATTAGATTTTTGGCCAATATGTGAAATAGGAAAAAAAATATATTGAAAAAAGGAGGTCTTAATAGAATTTGCTCTGTGTAGACCAAAATTGATGAGTAAACAGGCGGTGAAACATCGAAGCATTTTCTCAGTATGAAAAAGTGTGATAAAAATGGAGGACAAATGGTAGCAACATTTAAGCTAGAAAAATAAATATGTAATAGATGAATATGAGCCTAGAATTGAGTATGCGAAGGCCTAAAATATTTCAAAAGTAAACATCTCTTCCCATCTATCATTTCACTGTAACTAAAACAGCCAGCCTGCGTTAATGAATAGAAGATAATGGGAATAGATGTTACATTTGTTTAATATAATCAAAAAAGAGAAATGATTTTATGCAAAGCAATTGACTATAGATTTGGATAGACTTTAAAGGGTTGAATATTGTTTGTTTGATTATAAAAGATTAAGAAATTCTCTCAAGTTCAAATAAAGAAAGAAATGTTTACAACGATGGAAAGTAAATGGAAGATTTTCTCATTAAAAGAAAAGCATTTGTTGATCTTTCTCTTTTTTTTGTTCAGGAAAAATAATAAATTGTTGTGTGAAAGTTTTGAAATGATAAAAAAGATCCGAATATAATATTCGGATGGTTATAATTTTTTTCAAAGATTTATTAAATTGAACTTTTGAACTCTTTGCTATCAATGAATGTTTATAATATGAAATTAGAGTAATTTATCAGGAAGTGAAGGTACAAAATTCGAAGAAATGCCGTCATTCAACCAAGAGGTAGTATGGAATGTTGGAGTGAAGAGAATACGCGGTAATGAATCAGTCGAAAATACAATCTAGGAATAATCAGATGCAGCAGATCATATGTGAAATAGAATTACATGACAATTAATACTACTCTATCTATCATGCTGGAGAGCCAAATTTTGCTATATTTTGCAAAAAGAAAATGCAAGAAATAGCTTTCATCCGTATCATCACAGTAGGGCTCAGTTTTCATAGTGCTTTAGTTATGGTATGATGTTGCGAAACAATATGAGAGTCACAATGGGAATGGTTTGGAAAGAACAGAGTATGGGATGGTTAGGAGTGTCGGGAGACCGAAATTGCTGTATAACATGAAAATCTTTAAATAATCAATGTATCTTTATGCTCTTGTTATCATGTTAAGAAATTTATTACAAAATGGTCGATGTTTGCTACAATTTTCCGTCATGTAATACGATATGCATTGTTTAACTTTTAGTTTATTACTCTAAAGAATACCGTAAATAACTAACACCAAATAATCCCTTTTTACAATCAATTTCATTTATTATGTGTTCAAGCAACCCCTTGTTAATCATTAGTTTTACTCTCTACTATAGCTAATGATTTATACCAAATGATCTCTTGTTTACCATTAGTTTCATTCTGTTAAATAACCCTATGATGAATTTGTACTGTTAGTTCTACAAGATACCAGTTAACTATTTATTGTAAACAGTGCTCATCGAGCACCGTTCAACTGGAAAGGAATGCTTTTGAATGTAATTAATTTATTGCTCCCAAATCAAGCGATCTAATCCCTACTCTTGATACCTTCATAAACTACTCATATAATATCAGAAAAAATAAACTCATCATCAACCAAGAATAAAATCTCTCCAATGATTTGTCTGCGAAACAACTTGTCAAATCAAAGTTTACGGCAATTCTTTGATGGCACGAGTCAACCAGTGTAATTAAAAGTGTTCAACCAACATTAGAAAAACTCGATCAACTTCCAGAAAAAATAAAGGAATTGGATTTATCTCAATCAGTCAACAATAATCGAAAGAAAAAATATATCAGTTATGTGAAACAAAAAAACGGACTATCAAAGAAAAATTAGTACGAATTGAGCAACATATGAATATTCCTGAACTCATCAGCAACAACTGGCTCGACTATATTTAAACTAGAATGCGTTGAAAAGAAAGGAAGAAGAAATCTAAAAATATGGAAATGGCCGATCAAGAAAACGGTATTTTAAGGCTACTAAGTCAAGGAAGAAAAATCAAAATAACTCCAAAATTATGTAAAAATAACCATGAGTTAGCAATTCATTGCTTACATCCCTGGTACAAAATTCAAGGCCTAAATCATTCACAAGAAATATCTAAAATGGCCCCCATAAATAACAGTAAATCTACCACAGTTGTAATTACCAACATTTAGCGGTGATCCGAAAATGTGGAGGCAATTTTGGAACCATTTCTAAGTCGCAGACTATCTTCTGAGTAGCCCTGACGTTCAGAAGTTGATTTATTTAATGTCCTGCTAAAATAAAAGCAGAAACTCTGCTAGCTGTTAGAGGCTACGATATTGCTCTTCAGAACTATAACAGCATTAGAAGGTTCCTCATTGAAAAATTCGAAGAAGAACCATCGTAAAAAATCCTTATACGCATTACAATCTATCAAACCAAATATGGTTCGGATGGGAAAACAGCAATAATATCAATTGAAGGAATACTTCGATGGCTAGAAGCAATCGGTGAAAATAGAAAGTAAGTTATCTGCTTGGATATTACACAAAATTTATCAACCTTTTGTTGTAATCATGGTCAATAACTAAATCCGACAATTATTAGGAGAACTGTGCAAATAAATGAAGAAGTAGTAAGAAATCAATCCTTCAATGAGGAAAAGAAATCGATAGAATTTAAGCCAAAACTGATTCAGTATGCCACTGAGGGGGAGAATCCAGTCTTAGTCGCCATGAAACAATCCAAATTAAGTGAGCTTGAATCAACCACGTATTCAAAGTTACTAAAGATAATAAGAATAAAAGACTGTGTGAGTTTTGTAACAAGGACAATTGGAATAATGAATGTCATCAGACTTCCCACATTTAAATAACGAATGGAAAGTTTGAAACGAATCAATGCATGCCTTCGAACAGTACATACAACAAATAGTTGTAACAGAAGAAAACGTTTATGTTTCCACTGCAAAAAAATCCACATAGTGCTGCACTGTGTTATGCAAAATATGTTGTACGAACTATCGGATCAAATAAAGAAATGAATTCAACAATTAAACTAATTCAGCACTCAGTTAACGAAAAAAGGGTAAGGAAATTTTACTTTTTTATATAAAGAGATCAAAGTGATTGACCTAAGTATTCCGGAAATTCAAGAAGAAATTTTAGCATTGTTTGACATTAGTTCACAATCATCCTATATATCGAAGAAATTAGCAAATTGATTGAAATGAGGAGGGAAACTAAAGGAGAAAATCTGGAATTCCTTTCATTTAGCAACAAAATTGCGAAATCATGTTGGATATCAAGGTAGAAATCGGAGTAAAAATCTTGGAATCCGAAATTACAACTATTGATACTTCTGTCTTAAATCATCTAATAGATAAACTGCAAGTAATTAAGTCGAATCATCATGATTTACCACGCATGATAAATCGTTAAGAGCAGGCAGATGAGAAAGGAAGATAATGGAAAAAGCTGATATACTTATTGATGTTGATTACTATTCTCCAAATGAAATTCGCATTATGATATCAAGTGAAAGTGGATGCATTAATAAACCTGATAATTATGACGAAGACCAAACCAAATTCAATATAGTCCCTGTTAAAATTAAATCGAAGAAGGTAAACAGTGTGTGTTACTACGATTCCAGAAGTAGATCAATTCTAGAAATTAGAACTCATAAGCACTTAAGAAAACCTAATGTCATAAATGACGAACAGGCATTAAAACAATTCAAAAGAACTGTTTGTTACGAAACAAGATGGATGATATCAAATCTCTTGGCCATGGAAAGAGTCGAAAGTTAGCTTAAAACCTATAGCCTTTGTCTCGGAAGACTGAAAACATTAATTAGACGACTTCAAACCGACGAATTGCTACTTAATCGATAGAATGAAATACTTGAAGAAAAATGCAATCCAATATAATAAAAGAAATGACTCCAGACATGAATCAGGTTGGTATTACTTGCCCCATTATGAGATATTAACACCAGGCAAATCGACAACGAAATTTAGAATTGTTTACAATGCTTCTGCCCGTCTCAAAGATATGGAAAGTTTAAACGATGTTCTATATTACACTTCCCGATTTAGCAGGAGTATTTTAAAATGCTTCGTTTTAAAACGATGGAAAATGTGATAACAGCAATATTGACAAGACATTTTTGCAATTAGAATTACCTCCATAGAGTGAAACTGCACTTGATTCCTTTGGTTGTAGGATATTCAAGGACAGGAACCAAAAAAAATGTAGTATGCTATCGTTTCCAAAGAGTCCCTTTTTTTACAATCAGCTACCCTTAACTATCATGGAAGCGAAATTGCCTTGGAAATCAAAAAAATCTCCACGTTAATAATGTTATATTGACAATGAAAGAAACCCAAAAAGCACTGAAAAATGATGATGAAATCGATCTTCAGTAAAAAGCCTCAATGAATATAAGGGAATTTCTTTCAAGCGACAAAGAATTCAACAAAATTATTATCAAGCATGATCGAGTAGAAATAAGAGGAATTAAGAAAATTCTCGATGTCATTTGGTTCCATATTACTTTAAAAGTTTGGAATGAAAGGGAACTGACGAAAAGAACTATTTTTCATAGCGTCTCAATATGACCTACTGGGATTCCTCGTTGCCATTATAATACAATTCAAATTTACAAAATTTATGAAGGAAGAACTATAGCTTGGGATCAAGCTATAACTGAAAAAGATTAAAAACGTGGGAATCTCTGATAAATGAATGGCCGACAAATGTAAAGGAGCTACCGCAATTTGTAATACACCCGTCAGAGCAAATGCTTTTCACAAATACATCAAATGTGCTTATTCTGCAACTATGGAATTCAAAAAATTAAAACGTCCTTGATATTCACTAAATCCCGAATTGCGCTAATCAAAGGTATCATTATATCCCGATTGGAGTTATTGCAGTATTTACTGGAGCCCATTTTTAATAAATCAGTTAGCAGTAACGCTATAGTCCGAATCCAAGTGCGCACTATACTAGATCCAGAACTATTTCTAACTACTACCAAATTTTTACAAAATCGAGTAGAGGAAATAAAAAAGACAAAATTCTAATTTCGCTACATTCGCAGTAAGTGCAATCCAGTTGATATTGCGATAAAGGGATTCTCTTCAACAAAACGAATTACGAAATATGATGGAAAGGACTATCATCGTTGGAAAAGAAAGAAGCAACTCGGCGCAAGTGGGAAATTAACTTCAACAACATGAAAATGAAAAAAGCGGAATTTTAGCGCAAAATTACAAAAGAAATCATTGCAAACAGAAGTCTTAAACTTATAAATACGAGTCGTTTTAGTAAGTGGTCAAGATTAATAAGGACAACTGCTTAGATTCTTAAGTTCATAAAATTAACAAAGAGAAAAATTCCATAGTTATAATCCTTATCAACGATACAGAGCCTACTTATAACGAATGATTACAAATTGCCATGAAGGTATTGATCAGACAAGCGCAATCAAAGGGAGTAACTGAAGAAGAAATAAGTAGGTGGAATCTATACATAATGATGAAGAATGTTATTGGAAATCCAGAAGTCGACTGGAAAATTCCAAATTGAAGATGAAAAGCAAAACTATTCAAGCTCCCGGTCATGCATAATCTTCCATAAAATTCGAGTCATACGCTCTCGAACATTCACAAAATTGAATTATATGGGTCCTCCTCCTATCAAAATTGATATTGGCATAACTAAAAGATGGATAGCTCTCTTTACATGTTTCACAACGAGAGCAGTGCACTTAGAACTGGTAGAAGTTTCATCTGCCAAAAGTTTTTTGCATACATTAAGAAGATTTATCGCTCGACGAGACTATTCTGAATTAGTTTTGAGTGACAGTGCTAGTCAATTTCAATTAGTTTTCCAGACCATTATGGAACAAAATACACAATTGAGAGATTTCCTAACAAATAAGCGAATGATCTGAAAGGATACCATACCAAGAGTCTCATGATGTGGAGGAATTTATGAGAGAATAATTGGAATAAGCAATGAGAAGTGCTGTTGATAAGAAATTATTAAGGAAGAAGAAACTAATAACTCTAATAGTAGAAATAGAAGGCATACTAAATACAAGGCGACTAATTACGTGAACTTTGAAGATTAGATAATCATACGTCCAATCGATTTCATCTCTCCCAATGCTTTCCCGATCACCTCAACTGCTAACGACGATGATCAAGAAGAATTTTCTTTTCATAAGCTAATACCAAGGAAAGATTTCTAAGGTATTGGTCAAGCACTCTTAAGGTCTTGGACATGTTTTGGGACATATGGAGAAGTATTTAACCAACCTTCGAGAACGAACTCAAAGAGAATACACTTCACCGAGGAATGTAGAAGAAAGAATCCTATGAGGAAAAAATTGTATTGGCCAACTAACCAAAAGTCCCCCACTAACGTAATGGCATGTGGAAATTAGCCTAGATAAAGAAAATTAAAAAAGGAAGAGATGGAGAAGTAAGAAGTGTCTCAATAGAATTGCGACACGGAAGATTCCTTTTTATCATTAACTTCATCTATTGTATGTTCAAGCAATCCTTATTAATCATCAATTTTACCATCTAATGCAAGCGAATATCGCTAAGCATTTATACTCATTGACCTGTTGTTTACCATAATGACCCTATGACCAATTTATATTATTAGTTCTTCTATGATCAAATTGAGATGACCAAATTTAAGATGACTATTTACCGCAAGCAGTGCTCATCGAGCACCGTTCAAGTAGAAAAGAGTGCATCTGAGTATAACTTATTGCTGTCAAATCAAGCGGTCTAATCCTTCCTATTCTTGATGCCTCCTATTACTCGTATAATATCGGGAAGAATAAACTCATCTTCCACCAAGAATAAAATCTCCCCAACAATCTTTGTCTGCGTAACAACAAACTTATCAAATCAAAAAGTTTTACAGCAAAGAGTATTATTGTCTCTTGGCGGGCACATGTTTGTGTTGCAATTAGATATGGACAGAAATAGACTTT
This sequence comes from Cercopithifilaria johnstoni, assembly GCA_916381525.1. Taxonomy (NCBI): domain Eukaryota; kingdom Metazoa; phylum Nematoda; class Chromadorea; order Rhabditida; family Onchocercidae; genus Cercopithifilaria; species Cercopithifilaria johnstoni. The sequence continues at coordinate 186,803 of CAKAEH010001559.1, read as the reverse complement.
AGGTATGCACCGAAGATGTAATCGAAGTGTAGTTGACTCCGCGCGGGAGGCAGAAAAGTTGCATTGGATTTTACTTTTTCTTAATTTCATAAATCATTAGTCATAGGAAGTGCCCATTGTTCAAAGAATTGGATGGAGGGACAGTTATCTGAAGGAGGATTTGATCAGTGAATGATCATTTTTAATATTTCTATTGAAAAATTGGGGTTGTAATGAAAAAGCTACCTATAGCTATTTTATCGATAACGTGTTATGGAAATGGATAAAAATTAAGTACAAATTAAAAGGGAATATTTGAGTAGCTTTACCTCAATATGAATGTACTTCTTGGTTGTAGTTTTGTGTCGACGACTTTTTTCTCGCCTTCGTCTAGCTTGTAAGTAACCGTCTCGATTTCGTAAACTAGAGTCTAAGGCTGCTAGGTTTATTTTTCCCAAACCTAGTGAGACACCACGAGCCGTTCCTAGCATTTGCAACTGCAAAACAGAATCGTTAAATTGAACTTCAAGTACAGCAAATTTCAGATATTCCTCCTGGTGGACTATTTCTGTAGAGTTTTTCCAACAACTGGAATTCGGACAAGAAAGGTTTGCAGCCAAATATAATAAAGTTATTCCATCGAAAATGGCTATTTATTAGAAGATTCGTTGGCTGCTCCATGTGACTCTGCAATCAATAATAAATTCAATAATATAGTATTAAGTAATAGATTCAACCATGCAGTGTATAACTGATCCTGAAAATATCTTTTGAGCAGTTATGCTTGATAGACTAGGATGTTGTGTAACAGACTATATGCTGCAAATGAACTCGTTAAAATATATGTATGAAAGAGGAGTAAAAAACTGGATAAAAGATGAGAGGACGGATTTGATTTGTCAAATAGTTCTCTTTAATGTTGACACTTCTCCCTATAGGATAACATCAGTAAGTTCTAAAGCAAAATTAAGGCCGAAATTGATTGGACCTAGTTAATCTGTTACATGATAAAAATTCCACAATCCTGCTCATATTGGCAGAATTTATAAGGCACGAGTTCTCTCAAAAAGCAAAATATCTTCATGAGATCTTTTAGTAGCGCCCCTTTGTCATAATAACAGTATTGTAATTGAGAATGCGGATATAAGCATTGTCTCAACAATGTTGAAGTACTATAGCTCCAACAAAAAATGGCTTAGCATACAAATTTAAATTGATATCATAATAGCATATACTGATAAAATAAGGGTGATACGTCCTACCAAAACTACAGTTCTGAACAGCATGCATCTTTGCGAATTTGTTTTCGCTCGTTTTTGGACTGTCAGAAATCATTCCGAAAGATTTCGATTTTTTAAATTCAAATCCCGGAGTAAATAAAAATAAATTAGGAACAAATAAAAATATTAGAATAAAGAAAATGAATAAATCAAGTAAACACGTTTCGTACTTTTTGTTTAAAGTTTTTAATACAACCTGGTAATAGGATTAGCTCCAGCTTTTTTACAAACGTCATTAATCAATAAATAACGAAATACGACGTTGTTGAATCACGAAACTATGAATAAATCAAGTAGACACGTTTCGTACTTTTTGTTTAAAGTTTTTAATACAAAATCAGAATTCAGATAAATTTTAGGAACTTCTTTTAGACATAGGAAATATTTAAAACTTATGGGATATTTTCATTCGGATATTAAAGAATTGGTTAAAATGAAAACATTAGATACCTGCTTAATGATATATATATATTAGAGTACGTGAATTTCACTTTTCAGTCAAAACTGAGTAGACATTCACTCGCATAAGTGTTGAATAAATAGAGCGATGAAACATTTAACATATAGAAAGAAAGTAATGAATAAAGTAGTTGTTAAGTTAAGTGATATGGTATGGAGTAATTCTTGATTATATGGGATATAAATAAAAGAGAAGTATTTATTTGGAAGAATGTCAAGAGTAGAAAGTACGTAACATACCTGTAAAAGGATTTTTCGTCATTAATCAATTAACAAATGCTTGTATTTCATATCCAAATATTTGATAACATTTAGAGAATGATTAATTTTATCAATTTTAGGATTTTTGTTATGCTAAAAATTTCGAGATTTTTCTGTTAAGGTAATAAGTTCAATGAGGAAAAAATTAGCGGTTATACCGATTAAATTACACTAACTAAATTTGCAACCTTATCAGTTGTGGCTAACTATACTTTAATTGTTATAATAATTTTCTTTCAGAAATCGTTGCGGAAGAAGGCGCAACACTTAACTTATTTTGCTCTTATTTGACATCTCGTATTTTGATAGAGATATCTTTTAAAAACTATAAAATATTTTGATCTTTGTTGCATTTGTGTTTAGTAGAGCGGGAACATTTGAGACATTATATTCATCTTAAGTTATTCAATTCCTTTTTTCTATTAAAATGTTAAATTTTTTTCACTCTCCAAAGAGATAATAAAATTACTGAATTGCATGAAATTTCCACTATTATAATATAACATTTGCATATTCGAATGGCGCAAATTGAAGAACTCATTTCAATTGTTAGATGCATCTTCTCGCATTATTTTATAGATTTTTCATGAGTAATATGAGTATGAGAATTTTATAGTCGAAAAAGGAGGATGTGCATTTAATGGTAAAACTATTGGCAAGGGAAGAATGAGGTAACTACTATTAATAGAAATAATAAAATTTATAGATGCTTGAAATTTAAATTCAATTCAGTGAAAAATTAAAAAGTGATGTTCTGATCTTTTCGAAAAATAAAAGCAAAAATTTCTAATACTTTCATTTGCTGGCTTTACTTTAATTGTTAAGAAAGCTTCTGTTCCTAGATAAATTGTCATTCTTAAATTCTTCAGCCGAATAATATTGTCCTAATCATAAATTTCCAGAAAAGAGATAAAATTTTCCTTAAATATAGGAAAATGACAAGGCGAGATTATCCTTTTACAACACTATAATTTGCAAACTGTGATCGATAGTTCCAAAATTTATACAGTAATTTATAAGATGCAATCTTGAGGAGTTCATTAACGAAAGTTTTCAAATCAACAAAATTCTCAAATATCCATTTGTACATCAAAGAAGTTCTGCGAATGGAATTATCAGATATGGCAGAGAGAGGGAAATAAAAAAGTCGTGGAACTAGTTATAAATATTTACAATTAAAAGAGAAATTAAATTCAATAATGCAACCTCACCTTGTTTAAGGCACATAGTGAAGAAGATGTAGAAAAATTGAGAATGTAGAAAAATTACAAGGCATATTTACATGGAATGGAATTTATTTGGTATAAGGCAAGTGAAAAGAAAAGTATGTAGTAAGGCTTGGTGAAACTGAATTTTGAATTTATGAGGTGACATGCCTATAGATTGCGTAATGGGTGGTTAGGGACGCTATGTAAGTCTATTGTTCTAGCCAATATTCCCATTCGATGGAGTAGTCCACTGGGCCCAGTTTACCAACTGAATTGGCACACTTTAATAAGATGCTCATATATACACACGCACACATGCATACACATGCACACATATACCGCTCTATAGACAGACGCACACATGCACAGATATATCCACACATAATCATTTACACACAGCTACCGATAAAAAGAGACGTGCAACATAGAGATGATAAAGTAAAGAAAAAGCTAATTTGCATTGCACGATGTGTCACATTCACTGCTCGTGCATTTCATTTCACTTCTCTTCTCAATATATCACACCTACACTTCTCACAATTATTTGTAAGAATATAAAAATCGGTGTTTAGCCCTTCTGGAATGATCTATCAAACAGTTGCAATGATCCATCCATCTCCTCCAATCAATCACCATTAAACTTTTCTAATTACTACTAAATTAATTAGAAAGTTCTCTATTGTATGTGTTACTTTAACAAGTAAAGTTTATTAATCAATTTGTAAATTCATAATTATTATTATCATAAAAATTACATGTCTGTTAATGAAGTAAATGATATAGTTGAATGGATAAATGATGCTAATATAATGCATACAATTAATAGATCGTATTGTTACAGATATAATACGTTAATAAATGGAAACATATAGTAAGACATAAGCATTTGTATTAATAAAAAGTTTAGTATTTGAATAAAATTATACCTTCCAATTTATTGTAAACAGTTGGAATTAATGTTTAAATATTGAAATTAGGAATTTTATTGCTTTTGTATGAATTCAATTTTATTCCACCAAATTATAATCATACAATAACTATAATGTTACTAAAATAGAAATGAAGTATTATTGAAAATTTATGGTAAGAGTAAAATAAAATAAATCATTTGGTTTAAGAAGTTGTCGTTGAGTGAATCGATCATTTTAATGATAACTTACATTCAACTATCAATAAAAAGTCGTTCACTTTAATACATATCATTTCAATGATAGTTTCAGTAAGTTAATAAATCCCGAAGTGGGAATAGATAAGTGCCACTAACAATACATGTTTAAGCCTCTCAAGGAGCTTTTCGTATTACTTTTCTTTTGCTTCCTTCATCTTAGTTGTCCAAGAAGAACAATTTTCTCATAAGATGGTCATTTCAAAATTGAAAAAAAGAGCGTGGAATTTTTGAGCGTTTCTTTGCTAACATTTTTATCCGCCTGTATCATCTTTATATATTATCCGTATCATCGTTATCCATCCTTATATTATATTGGATAATAATCATGCAAAAGGCGATTTCTTATAAAATGTTCGAGTTCGAGCATTATTTTTTTGTTCTTTTTGAAAAGGATGAATATAAAATGCTTTTTTTTATAGACAGTTTTTGATAATTTTATGCAACAATTTGATTTAACAAAAATTTTTTAGAAATTTTACTATAAAATTTTTGCAATAACGAATTAGAAATTAGAAGAGAATATTTAAGGATAGAAAGAATAAAAGGTTAAATGTACGCAAGGCTATACATATATTATGCATAATTTTGCTTTCCATCTTCTACAAAAACATACATTTATATAAATGCATGCATGAATGTTTGAAAAACTTGCAGCCTTTTGCATCATATTGTATGTTGCGATTAATTTTTGTTGATTCTATTCAAAACATATCTTTTATACCATTTAAATAGAAAAAAGAAAAAAAATGGATTATTGTTAAATCTTTCATTCATCGATTTTCTATTAACAAATATCAGATAGATAGAATCAGAAGTCTATAAGAATGATTCCTTTTGATATTTATGAAGTTTTCATGCATGCATTATAGAAAATGTATGTTTTGCAAAAGATGCATAATATATTGCATTGTATACATTTAACAATTACTTTTATTCTTTCTATCCTTAAATATTCTCTTCTAATTTCTAATTCGTTATTGCAAAAATTTTATACTATTGATAAGTCAAATTGTTGCATAAAATTATCAAAAACTGTCTATAGAAAAAAACATTTTATATTCGTTCTTTTCAAGAAGGACAAAATAATACTCGAATTCGAGTATTTTATAAGAAATTGTTTTTTGCATTTCCGACATATTCTTCAGAATCAATGAAGATATATTTTGCTTAAGGCAAACTTTAATTTTATTGAACACTATGTGTTAATTTTTCCCGTAGCATTTAAATGTTGATTGAAATAGCAAAGTAATCGCAGTAAAGATTTTTTCAGAGACAAAACTAACAAATTGTTTTGCATTTCCCATTGGGAGAACAAATCACTGATGCTATCACTATCAATTTATTAACTTTAATAATAAAAGTATTTCTTGTGCGATGATTTTTTTTTAAATATTGATTGATTAATTATTCCTTCCATTGTTCTAAAAAAAGTAGTAATGTTTTTTTTCTTATATAAAATAAAATTTTGCATCAGAAATTAACTAAAACATAAAATATTAATGTAAATTCAAATAATTACGGGCTTATCCAAATCTCATTTTCAATATCAAATGGCTCGAATTATTTTTTGAAATTGATGTATCATTTCTTAGTGCAATCTTGGGATTGATCATTTAAAGTTTTATTTCCATAAAATCCCAAAACTGAGTACTTAAAAAATTGCACGTTTAATTAGTGATGATAACCTGAACATTATTTTTAGAATTATATCAATGTATCATTTACCGTCTATTATTTAGCTAATCAAATGATAATAACACCAATAATTGCTTCTCATTGTATATTATTAATTAATATTTAAAACTTCACTCTATTCAAAACATCAATCTCTTGTCTTTTTTATAATAAAGCAATATTTGTTCAGCAAAGAGAAATATAAAAATGACAAATTGTTAAAATTTTCTGAACCAATTGAAGAGAAAGCAAAAATTGAGGCACAATGGTTACTTCAAAATTGTTCATAATAATTGTTGAGCTATTGGCACAATTATGAGCAGAGAAACACGCGTATGTATCATTACTTTCATAAGGCGTCTGTCAATCGAGAAGCACTTACTTTTTGATTTTTCAATTCCTCCGTGAACATTCTGAAATAACAAATGAACTAAAAAGAAAAACAGATCAAACTTTCAACTCTTACAGCTTTCCTTCCAATTATTCCTTCTCATATAAAAAAGAATTTCGAAATTGCTCATTACATTGTTAAATAAATGAAGTATGTTTAAAAAATGAAGTAATTTTATGTTTTAAAAGAATGGAAGCGAGAAAAATTTACTCATTAAATTTAAAAATATAAAAGAGATTTTTCTCGCTGTCAAGCACTTGCATCTGTTCACATTTCCATATGAAACCACGCTGAAATATTATAATTTTGCAAAACGTTAATGAAATTCTAAAAGAAGATCTTCAAAACTATATAATTTAAATCTTGCATTTCTCAGCTATTAATTATTTATTTAATTAACAGTGCTTCTTTCTGTAATCCAATAAAAATGGAATGCGACTACAGTTTTGATTGAATTGATTTTGAATTTCGGAAAACTGAATAGAAGATTTCACACTATTAACGTTAATTAATTCATTCAATTTTTTTCAATGGTATTTCCATATTATTAAATTTTGATATTACTATTTGAAATTGCTATAAAATCCAATTTATGCATTCATCGATTTCTGTGAATGAAAGTAATTAGATAATATAGGATTCAGAAAATGTGATCAAGTCAAGAACGATCAGAGTTTAAGTTTCAAAAAGTAGAAAAAAGCGATTTAATTGAGTAGCATCAGTAAAACTATTGCTTAGAACAAAGACTACTGTGTGGAAAAAGGTAACAATTACTACTACGTGAAGTGATCATCAATGAAACGAAACAAATACATGAAGAAGACAACACATGGAAAATATGAACATGTAATCTACATTAGACTACATGTATTCGGAATATCTTACTATATCGAAAACATAACAATTAAAGTATGGCCAAATTTAGGTTAATGGGATTTTACAAAGTGAAAAAAACATGAAACATACGTTTTTATTCTTTATTGTGATTTCAATAGTCAGAAGTTCACCGATAGAGACAGCTTCTACTTCAAATGTGCTCGTCTGCAAATTACTTCTTAAGTTAGTCATGTTGAAAATAAACGAGCTTTTAATGCATTAATATAAAAAGAGGGAGAGGAAGGGATAAAAAGTGAAATAGGAAGAGAAAGATGAAGATAAGTAAACAATTCTAAAAATAAATTTAACGAACTTTATTTTGTTGAAATGGATTAATATCATCGTTGATTAGCTTTCGTAAACCTGTATCGCCCTTTGTTCCACTTAATAATAGATAAACATCAAAATTTGCTCTTGATTCACCAGAATTTACAGTGATTATATAAACAACATCTGAAACAAAAAGAATTTTTTTTAATCTTAACAATCTAAAGCAAGTAATTAAGTTAAATATTTTATTTTAAAAGGAACAATTTAAAGTGTTAACAAATTGATAGAACAAAATATTATGAGAAATTAAATTTCAAAGTTAATAAACTTTGAGAGATAGCGAAAAAGTAGAAAATTTAATCAAAAAAGGAAAGAAACAAAAACTTTACATGCAATTCAAATGCTTTATATCAATTAGTAAGAGCTTTATTTGCAACTTACTTGAAATAGGTGGTATATCTGGCCAGACAGCCGGGAATTCATAAACTGATTCCGATGTAAGGATCATATTTACAGCAGGAAATCGAAGTTCATCACCATTTTCAGAATCATAAAGCTTCATCTGAAATAGACAGAATCATTTACGAATTATTAGTTTAAAGTTTGAAGCATTTTAAAGAAGATTAGATGAAAAGGGATGCAATATTATAAAATAATATATTTAATAATCACAAACTTTTTGTATTTCGATAATATTTTCATCGCCAAGTTTAACATTATCTGGTAGATTATAATTGAGACGTTGCGACTTATCGATACCAATTCTTACTTTGATTATCATTGATATATCTGCTGTTTTTTGCTATACAAAAAATTTTAGTTAAAAAAAGGTTAAAGGATAAGTTTAGAAAATGACGAAATTAATTGGATAAATTTCAAGTAAGTGTAAAAATATTTTAACGGAAAGAAAGCAAACAAATTGAAGGATCACCATTATACTCATGATAATTTTAAGTACATATTAAAGCAACCATTTTTCAATGTTGAAACTGATCATAGCTGAATCTGATCAATTCCCATTTTCCTGAACAATTAAGCCCTAATCTAAATTCGCTCATAATCAAAAAAAGTTTTCTTCTTTTAATTTAACTCTAATCTAATAATGAAATTTTATTTACTGTAATGACGAAAAAGTAAAAATCCACCTCGAAACTAATAACCATATCGGTAGGAGTAGTAGTAACGATCGTCATCTCTACACATCTATCTTCTGTACAAAGTACTACTCTTGGCATCAAAGTACTACCTTCACCAATTGTCATCCATAGAATCCATTGAGGTTTCTTTCTTGATAAAGCTTTTTTCTTACTGGCTTTCGTCGAAAGTCCTTCCATTTCTAATTGTTAAATTTGATTAATTTTAATTCCTAAGTTTTGGAATATTTCGTTGTTATCACAAAAAATAGATAATTTACGAAGATTTTTAGAATATTCAGAAAAAGAAGCACCGGAAACTAGAAGTTCCACAAAAACATTTCCCATATCGTCATACATTTCCTCCTTCACTTTATCATTCTCTTCTTCTGAAGTTTTCACGCGATTCAATGCCATTACGTAACGATATGGTGCATGATGTGATTCACGTACGGTAACTTTTTCAGCGATCCAATCACTTGCTATTGCAATATTTCCAATATGTCGTCGATCATAGATATCTTGTAACATTTGCATTCCTTCATATATTTCTTTACCTATAAAGTGTTCATTGAAGAGATTTTCATTGAAAATCAATTTTTTTTAACAATTTTTTCTTTTAAATTGGCTTTACCGTTGCAAATGTCAAAGTTTATATACCATATATTTGAATTGCTGAATATTATTCATCAAAAATTTTTAATTGCAAATTGAGAACAACAAATTTACCAATATCATTCATTTTGACATACAATCGCGTACTTTGTATACGTCCAACGGAAACAGCTTCAGCTTTAAAGGAAACTTCCTAAACAATATGTTCAGAAGAATATTATGAAAATAATGAATAGTAATAATTACCTGCAAGAAAAAGTATGATAATGTTAGTTTCTTAATAAAGATGAACTTTTGATTGCCTGTACAAAATTGAAAATTATTCAAAATCTGCATTACTAATTTGTTTACCAACAGAAAATATCTTGTTTGAAGAATAAAATAAACTCACCTGTTTCAAATCCGAAGCACACCTGAAATCAACAGGAAAACAACCTGTTTCACCGATTTCACCAAATATCCTCACATATGCAACAGGTTTTTCTAGAAATCGTTGTTCACGTGAACTTAGCTTAATTTTCCCTTCGTAGGAAAATACTGCAAAATGAGAAGAAAATAAAAGTTTCAAAACAATTGGTCAAAATAAACATCCCTAGTAATAAATGAGGTTATCATAACAGTGATCGCCTGTAAATTTTTACTTCCATATCACATTGCAATAGACCCAGCATACTACTCTTAGATATTTGATGTAAAAAATCGAAAATTACCATTCAGTGGTTCAAAAGCTGCTCGGAATACTGGAAATTCTCTGAATGGCTGCGCATTTTTTTCATCACAGCCAATCTTCAACCATTTTCTCACATATGATACCATTTGTTCTTCGGTATCCAAATCTTTGAGTTCAACATAATCCAAGTAATAATCCGGCATTTCACCATTTCCATCAATTTCAATTCTCACCTTTAGTAGATCACCAATTTCACCGAAATCCACCTACAAATTGTATAAAAAAAATTTTTACAAACTTATAAAGTTCTAAAGGAAGTTTCTCAAAACACTCTTCTCTTCGAATAAAAAACAAACTTCGAAGTTGAAAGACAAATATTACTAAAATGAAATTAAAAAAGAAATATCAAAAATTACTTGCACAAGTGATGCTGATGGCACCTTTGCCATTCGATTGTCATAAATTTTTGTTCTCATCGAACTACCGTGGTTACCATAACCCACAATATTCAGATTTGATGTAGTCGCACCGCTACCATCATCTTTTCCGGAATGCAAGATAAACTCCCAGCGACCACCTACAAAAAAAGTGTTAATTTCTGTCTTATGAAATATTTCACGGATAATATCGTATCATAATATTTATCTTATTATTTGGGGCAATCATATGTCAATATACAAATATATGGATAAGTTGTTCAAAACCCATTATGTCATAAAAGTTTATCAGATTGATTAGTATTGTTACGATAAAAGCAAACTAATTAAACATTCAAACCAAATATTTATCTGTCTATAAATCTGAAATTCTTTAAACTTAGATTTTATCTTGAAAACTTAAACTGCAAAGCCTACTTGTAAGTCTAGAATCGTGCAAGATAGTAGTAAGATAGCAAAAAGCCGTTGTTTTTAATGTCCGTTCAATTTTTCCATCCACTTGACCACTGTCTAACCATTTGGCACATTGGAAAAGATATTGTCGTCCGTCAGCAACATTTTCAGTGACCAGAACACGTTCAATGTATATGCCAATTCCTGAACTTCGCAATTTTTGAAATAACATAAAACTTCAAATTAAAATATTAACAAATTTCTTTTTTAAAAAAAATTATCCCTTATTACAAGCATGTGAAAAGAACATACCGTAACCAATATGATCATGTCCGATGACAATTTTTTGAAGTAAGCCAAGTTTTGCTGTTTCAATGTGAAAAGAATCCATTTTGTTCTGTTGAAATTTTGGTTCATGTGTCTGTAACCAATTTATATACTGAAAACATCGCTTTTTAATTGCGAATCGTTAGAAGAATGTTCACATTCTCTCTCCTAATAAAAAGTAAATTCAATATATGAATTGGTTAGTGGTAGAAAATGGCAGCACCGATTAAGTTTTGAACTGTCAGTAATTAATTAAAACATCACTGTTTCAATAACATTCAATTTATGATTAATGATGTAATTGTTAATCACTGCCAGTACAATTTTGCTGTTACAACATTGCAATATAATATTATTGATCGATTTTTTTATAACTTATTTGCTTGATTAACTAATAATTGACCAAATTGGCCAGCTTTAACTGATTTTTATAATTTCCAATAAACAGCTCGCTATCTGATTTGATCTATCATAGATATAAGAAATTAGCTCACGTCTTGTCGCAGTAGGTGCTTCTCGCTTGTATTTAAATCACCATGTAAAATAATGAACAAATCGAGATCTGTATCAGCCGCCCAACGATTTCCAGTAATTACCGATACAGCGTAAGTCATACCTCAAATATACTTTATTTAGCAACTGTTTAAACAGTGGCATCGAATATTGGTGAACTGATTTAGAAGTGTTGATGGTTTTTAGATAAAGCCAGCAATGGTAACAATTTTTTAGGCCCTCAAACAAAATGAATTCCGATCAAACCATCTTCTTTTGTACTGAGCGAAAAATCAGCTTCAGGCGCAGATGTATTGATTGTTTCATCGTTATCAGATAGATCATTAGATTTTGCAAGCATCAGTTCCGGAGCATCTTTCACTGCCGAATGTCCAGTATCCGCAGTGCTTACCTTTCGTTCTTCCACTGTCTTATGTTCTTCAACTACAATTGCTTCAAAATTGAAGTGCCTCAACAATGAAAGTCCAATCAATTTGGAATCGTTTAAAAATGAAAATTCAATTAAAAAACTTCCGAAATCTGACTTTCCTCACTATTTTGTATTAATTCTTCTTTCTTCGCCTCTTCTTTTTCACTTCCTGTTCTACTTGTTTTGCTTTCCTCTTCACTCTTTTCTTCTTCTTCCGTTTCCTGTTCATTTTCCGTTTTTGTTTGTTTACTTTCGGATGGCTCTTTTGTTTGAGTATCATTTGCTGCAAGCTCGTCGTTTTCGTCAGAATAGCTTTCGGCATTTTGAAGCACTGTAGCTTTCTCGGGTGTCTCCGACGACCTTTGTGAGAATGGTAAGACTGGAAGGTGTTGTGAAGCTTCTAACGAATCTAAAATTATTTATAGAAATTTGATGACTTTTATAAATTTTCATGCCCCACAATTTTTTATCTGAAGGCAAATTTTGAAAAATTTTAAAAAGCCGAACTTTTTTCCATTTTATTTATCGATGGTGCATTCTTTGATCCGTCGCTTTCTCTTCTACTCAGACGAGACATCGAAATTAACGGCATCATTTTACTATTACTGACAACTCGTTGAGGTCGCTCAATTGATTTCTCCTGGTAGATTGATTGGATTGGTTGCTTTGCTGCAATATTACTTATTTTAATCATTACGGATTTATCCATGCAAGAGAAATTAATTAAAAGCGTTGCTAAAAAAGTCATAGGTTCAAAAACGATATCTTAAAATCAGTATGGAATATATTTTTTACCATATCGAAAAACTGAAATGCTGGATTTAAGAGTTATATTATTTAGCAGAACTCCCAAACTTGATTTAATACAAAACTAACCGATAGTAGGTTGTCTTACAAGACTTGATGGTGTCCTTGAAATCGATGGTAATGGCGCTATACCTACTGGAAATATGCTTTCCCGAAACATCGGTCGTTCATTTCTCGGTACAGCAAGTAGTCGAGCTTCATTTAATGAAAAAATTTCATCCATACTTATTATCCTCTTACCAGAATAAGTATACAGTTTGAAAATTGCCATCTAAAATATTTGTGATCTAATAGAATTGATAGGATTTATTATTGTAATTTTTTCAATCCTAAATTAGCTAATTAGTAAACATTGGATCGGAATAGATACAAACAGTTTGATTTGGATTAGTATCTGCCTTGTACCTCTGCCTATCTGCCTTTTTCAAGCAGGTATAGTTTCAATTAATATTGAATCAATATCATAAAGTGCGCAATTTTCTTCATAATAAAGACTTTTTTTCACCTGTAAACCTTCTGAAACTTCCTTCAGCAGTGATTCGATAGTCTGTTGACGAAGAGGATTCAATAGCGCCCGATAGATTCTCGAAGGTTTTCTATTCAATACAAAAAATATCTAAAAGAGAAAGATTAATGTTTGTGAGAATGATGAATTAATTAATTTATTTATTTATTTATGTCATTAAGCATAACAAATCTACGACTTACTATTTTTCTTCGTAGGATTAACAAAAAATCGTTGAAGGATAGTTGCCAAAGAGATCAAATGAATTAAAATCATATAAAATTAACGATATTACACAAATATTTTTTATCTTTCAGTCTTTTTTTACTAATACAAACTCTTCAAAGTTGGAAGTTTTGCAAGGCAAATTCAAGTTGAAGTTTATATTATTAAATAATCGAAATTAATAATAATAAGAAAAGAAATAATGAAAAAAGAAATGAACCTGTTTGGAGGTTGCAAGATGTGCTGATAATTTCGGAGGTATTTTTGCGCGTTCATTTTTGTTTTGCTGCAAAAATGCGACGTTTTTTTCAGAAAAAAAAACAGAAAAAATTAATTAGCAAAATTTTTTGTTAAGTTTGATTTCAGTGCAACAGTGCAATTATTAACTTTCCGATAGTTAAACCAATTATTGCGATGATTAAGAGGGGCATGTATCCGATTAGATTGACGAATTCGCTGTATTTTTTCGACCATCGATAGATTCAACGGTCGTGGAGTTTTGAAAGAGGATGCTATATATCTAAAACATATGTCTTAAATTCATCGATAAAATGATTAGCTAATTTTAACGATAGATAACAGAGATTTTAATTAATTTTATTTATATATATATATATAATATTTTGAATATTTAATGTCCATTGGACTTAAATGGTACTATATACAAATGAGATTGCATAAGTAAAACAAAAAGGTTAAGTAAGATTAACCTTGAAATATCATATTTTATATTTTCTTTTTCTGATAGCAAGTTGCACACTTGCCAGTTCGCTATTTTTCTTGTCTTAAAACTTACTTTAAATAATGGATTTTCAAACTATTAAGGACCTCGCTATTGATGAGATCATGTCGTAAGTATCCAATCTTGCTTATTCACATTGAAATTTTTACTGACACCTTTTTGGAATCTAAATACTTAGTGGTTGAACATTTTTACCATTTCGCATATCTAAGCGCATCATTCATCTCAAGGATTATTTCTTCTTATTATATTATCACCGTTAATTTTAATACTTACACTCATATATTTGAATGTGAAATTTACTGCTCGTTATACTCCCGACTAATCAGTCTTAGCAATTTTGCTTCTGACTCCCAATACAGATGTTGAGTAGAGGCGAGTAACAACATAACTAACCGTCCATGATGCTGTAATTGATCTATATTTTTGATGATCGTTTTTCCACGTGGCGTCGTTAAATGCCGTACACCAAATGGCATCGAAATATTGCTATTCAAATCATCCAACAATGAATCAATAGTACGATATCGCGCTTTTGATACTGGCACTCGAAGTCCCTTTATATTGAATTTCAAAGGAATTAAAAATGTAGCTAATTTGAAATAATACAATTTGAATTTTTGAAAATTTTTTTTGCAAAATATTTAGGTTAGTTTTTTGTAAAATATTTTTTCATTTCTATGGTAAAAATTCCAAATAACTTACTCCAAAATAAACATCTCCTTCCTTGTAAAAGAATACTGTTTTGGCAGAGTATGGTCGAGTGAATGATCGATTTGAACGGTAATTTTGAATATTTCTATTCATTAAATTGGGTATATTAGGTGGCGCAATGTCTGGAGTCGAACGATGATCAAACGTAGAACGTGATGAAGACTAAAGATGAATCTAAATTATTATCAAGAAGACATTTCTTTTTTAATTATAACATTTCAGATTTTATCTGTTTTATCTTTATCATTCTTTCTCTACAATTTTCTTGCATTTATTGAAAAGATAAACTCAGACAACAATATTTTCGCTTATTTGGAAAAGTATTCACAGTGAATTTGAATTTTTTTAATTTAGAATGAAATTAATAATAATTTTTTATCTGACTTTCGAACAAATGAATGAATGATTTTTGGAAGAAACTGAGAGTGTATCGGAATATATCGGGTTGCACAATGGGGAATCAAATGAATTTCTTCCATTGTCTTCTTGTTATTGTGTTCAATTCTTTCTTTGTTTATGCGTTAATATGAAAGGCTACTAACCCAAAGTACCGTGGCATCCCCGTTGTCTGGGCCACTCATTTTCCTTTCTCCTTGCTAGTTTAAAATAATTATAGTATCTTTATTGAACATCGCGTGCATATTTGTTTGAATGTTCTAGAATTTGTGTAGTCTGAAAATTGAAAAGATAGCTGAAAATGCAAATTGTATATTTGATTAATGGAGAGGAAGGATTCAATAAATAAATATCGAAAGAAATTTCGTGGTAGGATTCTTAAAATAGAATCAGAACACTGCTGAATCAGAAAAGAAATCAAATCAAAAATAGTTTAAAGCAAATTATTAACATTCTAAAAACAAATGAAAAAATATTTTAAAAAAATGGATGGTTTAAAATCTCTTTTAAAAAAACCAAAAATAAGGTACATTTAACAAAAAATGCTAAATAAATAACAAGTCAAACAAGTCAGTGAAAATTAAATTTTGGAAATATGTTCTACGATATTATTCGGACTAATTTCCAGAATTAGTAATTCATTTTAAAAAAACAAAAAAATAATTTATTTAAATAGTTAAAAAGCATTAAGAATTGGGATAGTATAGCAATGTATAATAAGTACATCTATCAAAATAAAATAAGAAATTTCAAATTAAAAAAACATTGAAATTAATTCGAAACGCTGTCACGTAAAATTCAAGAAAAAGTTCATATTAAGCCTCATAAATAAAGTTCTTGTAAATCGATCCACTAATTTATTCAGGATTACCTGATATGAATAGTCATTATGCCATTATACAAAAAATTGATGATCATCTTTTCCGATCCGACAACAAAATTGATAATAAAAAATTGATGTTTCGACAACAAAGAAAAATAAAATGAGTCAGCAAAATTTTTTCAATATGAAACTTTTGGCAAATAATTTCCATTTTTAAATTTCATTCATTTGTGTTTGAAATTAATTTCAAATGTTTTATAATTTGAATTTATCAATATTTTAATAATTTATTCCTACAAAAGCGTATTTCATCAGAATATTTCCATCATTTATTTTATTCCTCAATCAATCTTCAATCAATTCATTCTCATTCGAATTACTTATACACTATAATTCTAAAATGTATCGATGAAATCTGTCGACAACTTCTTATTCACTTATTCAATTCATATAATTTAGTCATATCTCTCATTTCAATTCATTCCATTTTTTTTGAACTATAGTTGAAATTTAAACAAATGTTCCATTTGTTTGTTTTTCTTCTATTAATTATTATCAGAATTATTTGTGTTCTCTTTTGAATGAGAATTTTCCCACTCTAATTAATCAAATTATATTTTGTCCATTTAAAGCAATCTTTTACAAATATCTAACAAAAATGATTAATGTAAAGATGACAATTTACAACAAATTAAAAATAAGTCAAAAATTTTTTTCCTAACTTATCAATGTTTACTAAAATAATATTAAAAATTTGCAAGAAATAAAATAAACTGTCTGCAAACAGAATAATAAAAGAAAGCAAAAAGATCAAGAATGACGTCAATAATTACGAAGCTTATTATTTCAGGCTTGCTTAGAATAAAATTATTTATTCATCTTTTAAGGCTATACTTTCATGCTTACCTATCACTGACGTAAACATAGTAAAATAATAACAAATATGGATTACAAATTTTCCTTATCCAAGAAAAGGATCCTATAATTAAAATAAGAGTGCTAAAATAAACTTAAAAAAGTATTCCGAAAGGATCGGAAGATCTTCCATTTTAACTACAAAATTTCAACTTCGCATCTTTCTGGAGAGATTCTCTATTATTAAGCGAAAGAGAAGTCAAGTTTTATTACCAGGATATATATATATATATATATATATATATATACATATATGTGTGTGTATACACATATACACACGCACATAAAAATGTACACGTCCTTCATTGCTCATTAACGTCGCTATGGAAACAATGTTTTCAACAGGTAAGAACTAAAAGATGGGAATTTTATATCACAGATTAAATGTTAAAATCTTATTAAACATTGAAAATTATTGCTCATTGCAACGGATAATCATTTCAAAAAGGTTGAAAAATATATGCCATTTCACGGGATTCGATCATTTATTGAATATTGTTGTTGACAACACTTTCACAAAAGTTAAATTCAACAAAATTATTGGCTCTATTTATAATAATAATAATAATAATAATAATAATAATAATAATAATCAAATGATTCTAATCATTTTTTAATTGATTAAATAAAATGAATAAAATTTGGAGTTTTTTCGAAAAATTTCATTACTTATTGTATGTAATTAACATTTATGGAAATCATGAAAATATCACAAAAACTTCAACATTTAAATTTCTATTAAAATAACAATAAAATAATTCAATGAATAAATTCCAAAGGTTAAGAAGTGAGAAATTGTATTTCAGAGAAGCTTGATGTTAAGGTTTTTGTAGTAAAGTACCATGAAATGTCAAAAAAACTATTCGATATCAATGCTTATCTATTAGTGCAACATTTCTTCATTTAATCACTTTATGCTTATATCACTATTCCACTTACTACTAAATAGTTTTCACTTGATTTCAATTCAGTCTTTCTAACAAACAAGATGTCTTCTTTTTACATTCATATGCATTCAATATGTGTATTTGTTTATTGTGGTATTATCATTCATTATCATTGGATGATAAATTTTGGGTATAAAAGAGAGAAAAAAATAGCCGAAGATTTTTGAAAGTTTATCATAATAAAGCTGTTAAAATACAATAATCGTCCATAAATATTTGAAAAGTATATTATCTTTCAAATAATTATAAGAAATTTTTGTTAAATATTTCGACTAAATTATCATTAATAAGTATAAAATTTTTAATTCTTTATACGAAAGTTAAGCTCTAAGTTTCGCAATTGCAATAATTTGTTGCTACTGCGCAACAAATGCAATCACTATGAAAATGATTATTAGTTGTTTCTCATACTCTATCATTGATATTCTTTGAAATTATCTCTGAATGAACAGATCTATGTAAATAAGAAGTTTGTTGCAATTCAGGGACAGTTGACTGTTTTACTTTTCCAATAAGTAATATGAATAAAACAGGTATAGATATGGTATTTGTATCAGAATAAAAATTTTAAAATTTAAATTTTATGTAAAATTTAACATATAAGTGATTATTTGATGAGTATAGAATCAGAATAGCATTAAGTGCAACATTTTGGTTTATGGTGCAAATCATATGACAGCAATGAAGTGAAGTATACTTTTGAATAAAATGTAAATTGAAATCGTATATCAACGATCAACACAAACGATACTGGCATCATTTGTATCATTACCGAACTGCCATAGCATTTTGCTTAAAAATATTCAAAATCTTTTTCAGTGAAATGTGAACTTTTGCATCGTCAATTGTACGATAGAAAAGAAAAATGATATTATCAGTTTCAAATATATCTCCTAATTTTGATTAAAGTTTTGCTAGGAATTAGATCGCAGAACAAAACTTCTAGATTTAGGAGTGATAGAAAAGAGATGTGTTGTGAATATGATGGAATTTACTTCCCCCTGTCAACTCTATAACATTCAAATGTGTTTTAAAATAAAGGTATGAAAAATTATCAATCAAAGAAAGCAATTATATTTTTTAGATTTAAATTATAATATTGTTAGATGAAAATCAAAATAATTCATTCAATTTAGAATATAATAATTTAATCAAAATTTTACTCGTTAGATTTTAATTTCAAAAAATTCGCTAACTTTATATTATGCAAAAATGTTGGTAAATTTAGTTTAAATAAAATAGAAATATACTATTGTAAAAAATTTTAAATCTATAAATAACTTTAAATTAGAATCAAAATGTAGCATTTTCTTTATTTCTTTCATTAGCATATATGTTGAGATGGTCATTTTTGATAGGTCATTTTGATAGAACAATAATATTTTCGAAGGAATGGAAGCTTAACATAAGTTAACATAGCACCAGAGAGCATAACTATACTGATGACCATCAATGACATTTAATCTTTTAGCATTACTTGGCAACAGATAGCACTATCCTTATCGGATGGTTTCAAATTACCGCATGCTTTCTCTACAGCACCAAACAGCACTTTTCACACTCAGTTATGGCATTTTTTTTTTTGATAATAAATTATATTTAATTGTGGAAAAATACTCATGAAATTAAGCAAAAGAATTATTGGATTAGTTCAAAATGAAATGTCAGATTTTAAAAAAAACCGTAGTCCACAATGGAAGGATCGATATTATTGGGAACGTCAACAGAAAGGGAAGTGATACGGTGGGTGGTGGTAAAAAGTGAAGGAGAAATTTTGATAGTCTCCAATCTATTCCTCCAATTGCAACACTTCTCCATAAGCTACCATAATACCAGTGAGATTAGTTTTCACTTACAGCATGCTAACATTCACATAAACTAAACTATCAATCAGCCATTTCCAAACATTCCGCTCATTCACGTATATCTAGACATATCATTCATCAGTCATATCACTTTTCCTATGGCCCAACATTCACAAAATTTCCTACCAAAAATGGAATTGAAACTTTCACCCGCGACATCTCAACAATCTTTAAGGTAAGATTATGTAATCTGTTGAAAATGTGTATTTATTTACATAAAAGAGCATATTGTTTAGGTTGCCAATGCAATATGGGTAATTATCCGTTGAGCCGTGTTTGTATATTAGTTTTTAACCCAAATTATGTTTATTCCTCAATTTTCTGATAAATTGTTTAGGTTTTTAAAAGCATTTTAATTTTTCTTTTTATGTAAACATGATTTTCGTCATTTTTTCTTTATTTTCTTGAAACCTCCAGTTTTGAAAACAATGCAATTGTTAATTTTATCTGAATAATTAATTATGCATATTAATAGAATTAAATTGCTCGCAGTACTGGTGCAAACGTACAATATAATATATACGAACTGTTAGTTGCACATGGCTTGAAATTGACAATTTTAATCGACATTTTTGAATTAAACTTTTATTCAAATATTATAAATTTCAAAAGTAATGCATTTATTATTAAAATATTACTGCATTTCATTCGTCCCACTTGGCAATGATTTTGAATTTTCGTTTTAATTTCAGTAACTAATTTGAAATGATCTTTTTGAATTTGCTAGAAACCATGAATAAACTTATCTAAAACCATATAAGTGATTATCTTTAATTTAGCTAGTAAGTAGAGATTTTGGTTGGCAAGAAATTATAAACTTATCGCATAAAAACATTACACTTTAAGCACTGCTATTCTATCACTTGATTTTAATCGAGCTCTTAAATTTTTAGATTTCTTGCATTCGAAATTTAAATTTCGCCAAAATCTGAAGTGTAGACTTTTTTTCAATTGTTGACAAATACCAAAATCTATCCGTCTTATGTCACTTTCAAAATGTTTTCCTTGTAAAATATCAATTACTAATTGTTCATTTTAATACATTTATAGTGAGCCAATTTCCAATGCGCTTGGACCATTGCAATTTAAAAGTGAAGATGAAGATGAGAAAAGTATTGTTTGTCGACGGCGGAGTGGTAAACGGCAGGAGAAACCACCGTATTCCTACATTGCTCTTATTGCTATGGCAATACACGCGAAACCGGACCGGAAAGCGACACTTACTGAGATTTACTCTTTCCTCCAAAGTAACTTCGACTTTTTCAGAGGTCCATTGGAAAATTTCGATTCTTGCCACCTTTTTCAAAAAAATTCTTACAAAATTATTTAAGCTTGTTCGATAATTGAGTATAGCGTTCTGATACAAGGTTTCGGTCCCTCGATGATCAGCTAAAAAGACGCAAGAAATTCTATTTAGAAATTTTAACAATTTCATTTATCTTTCTTGGACAATATTGGGAAAAATTTATTTTTCAAATCGCTAACTTCGTAGTCTACTGATTATTTAATCAAGTGTCTCAGTAGCATCGTTGGCTTATTTATCTACTTCATATCAGTTCTTATTCATCAAATTTCAGGAGAATATAATGGTTGGAAGAATTCTATCAGACATAACTTATCACTCAATGAATGTTTTATAAAATTGCCAAAAAGTTCTGGTGGTAGAAGCGGTAAAGGGCATCAGTGGACGATTGATCAAAATTGCGAATTTCTCTTTGAAGAGGGTTCATACCGGAGACGACCGCGAGGTTATAAAGCTCGTGTACGAAATTGTGACTTTACTAATGAACAGGTGTGCTAATTAATTTATCATCTCCCAAATTCTCCACAAAGTGAGAGGAAGAGATCAAAGGAATTTTTTTCTATTCTCATACTTTTATTTTCAAGTTTCTGACATACGCCCAAAAATTTAAAGAGTTACTTGCTGGCTTTTCAGTACTAATCAAATCTTGAAAAAAAACTTTCAGTTGGAACCGATGTTTGTTGAAGCCAATACAATGCCTATTAATAACAATTTTCTTGCCGTTGATGGAACACATTTTGTTACACAACAACAAAACTATCTATCTCAATATACGACAAATCAATTTTGGCCTCATTATGAATATGCAAATCAGTGGTCAAATAGCTATGGATTATCTTCCTCAGCAATGAATAGCTATCCTATGTATGACAGCGTGCA
Organism: Cercopithifilaria johnstoni; assembly: GCA_916381525.1. NCBI lineage: Eukaryota > Metazoa > Nematoda > Chromadorea > Rhabditida > Onchocercidae > Cercopithifilaria > Cercopithifilaria johnstoni. Next base: position 164,619 of record CAKAEH010001559.1, on the reverse strand, counting down.
AGCATTTGCACAACAGCAACAAACTGATTATACGGAAGGTTGTCCAGTGATTATGATACCAAATGATTTATCAGCTGATCCAGATAATTATGTTGATGAGCAACAGCATATTAATTTGCCACAATTCGCCACTTCTTCACACTTGTGTAATCAATATGCAAATTTATCATCACCTGATCGAAACACATGATTTTAAATCTTTTAAATTGTGATTATGTTAAAAGCCGTTTAAGTTTAAGAGTTTAAGGCTTAGGTATATTTCGCATTTCATCCTGTTGAATCCATTCTTTTACGTAAAATGAAATTATCAGTAGATATTCAGGAAAGTTTTAGAATGTTTATTGTTCTAATAATGGGTCATTTTTATCATATCAAGAAATTTGAAATTAGAAATGAAATGTAAAAGATACATTGAAAATGAATATTGAAACAGAATGAAGCGAAGTTTTCATTTGATGGGATATTTCAGTAAGAAGCGCTATTTTATAATGACTATGTTAACCTTCCTGAAGTTCTTTTCCTATCTCAATTAAAAGTTTTGACTAATTTAAATTAATATTAATTAATAGAATAGATGATAGTATCAGCGTTAAATGGTAATATTCGCAGTAAAATTGATCAATAAAATTTTCTCAGAGTACTTCGGTAATTTTAATTCTTTAACAAGTAATAAGGGAAAAGAAATCATCTTGTAATTCTTAATTTTAAAGCAAAATTCATGCATGTGTATTAATCTTACCTTTCTCGTTCTTACCTTTACTCATTAATAAAAAAATTAATAAAATATGTTTAATGCATTTGAAATTTAGAATCAGCAATCTGTTGTTATTATTATTAAGTTTTTATTTATTGTAGTTGTACAGTTGTATTTCCTTCTTTATATTTTTTTTTGTATTTTTCTTTCTTGAAAATTGAATTGCTTCAAATGACAGTTGACAAGTTCAACTGTCATTTGTGGAAAATACTGAAGACAATTGGCCATTTCAATCTAATACGATGTGGTAACTATAGCTTATTACCCCAAGGAAATTGAACTTTCTGCAATGCTGAATGATATTTGAAGCAATGAATATTTAGCACTCAAATTACAGAGAAAGTCTGAAACTATAGAATCTACAAAAGTAGAGTCTATTGAATTAATGATTCTTGTAAAACAAGTTGTCTGACAAAGAATAGAATTGAATTCGTCCTTCTATATTTACTCGCCCAGGTTTACTTTATATTGTTACTTTACTATACAGCCCTTAGAGCCAAATGAAATTTTTTTTGTGATAAAAATTGTTTGCAAATCAACTAAAGAAGTAAAATTATTGAAATCATATCACTCAGAATTCGGAAAGGATATCAAATCCTCAATGGTCCTTTGCAGTTGAGATATAACTTCCTTTATTCCTAACAAACCTTTCACCTGTTACTTTTGAAACTAAAAGTTGTTGATCATCAGACAAGTCTTGAAATGAGTTGAATGATCGTTTCGGTAAACTTCTCCTGAAATTTAATTTCCTGAAAACATAGTCAAACGAAATACATTATTGTAAGGAAATGTCGGACTTTTTATATGGCCGAACTATAAGAAATAGTAAACTTAAAAATATAAATGTAGATTTCGGATTTAAAAGAAAAGACAATCTTGCTCTGAATTCTATTCAAATTTTATACAGAACCGGACATCTACAAATACGATAGAAAATAAAGAAAAAAAGAGATCAGATTATGATAATACTGATAATAAAACACTCTATCAATGATAGAAAGAGGTCAGAAGTCTTCTCATCAAACTTTCCTCACATTACTTCTCCAAACACCTAACTATTGCGCAAAATTGAGCGCATCAACTATCCGGTTTCATTTTTCAGTAAGAAGATCTCTATTATCTTTAAATATTGATCTACTTTACTCAAGTACTATTGTCAAACCAGTGAGGTACTTATTCATCATTTTATTTCTTAGTGGTAGATTTGAATTTTTTAAAGTATAATCTTACTTGCGTATGGTGGAATCAGGAATAAAAACTGGTACTTTCTCAAATGCATCAGTATTGGAACATTTAGCTAATAGTAATAATTCCCTTTTAAGATCGAATGAAAAATAACCATAAAGGTATGGTGAAATTGCAGAATTAAATACAGCAAATGTGTAGAGCAATTTTCGAATAATAGTTGGTATGGGACTAAAATTTTTTCTATTTATCGTTTATAAAAATCCTTCAACGAATGTATTTTTTCAAAAAAGTTCCAGATTTTAAAATATAATTTTAAAAAAACTCAGTGAAATGCATTGCAGCGGTCATTCAAATCAATTATTTCTTTATCATTTTTCTGGATGTAATGAAACAGCAATAATATATTTCATCTTTTTAAGATGCAAAGAGTTTAGTAAAGAAAGACACTTAACCTTGGTTTTATAGTGAAGTGAACTAATGAAGCGACCGCATAAGGTGTCCAACACAGCAGAAATGCAGATACCACCACAAATGTCATCCTCAACGTTCTACTTTTGGCACGAGTATAATTTCTACCAGAACTTCTTGAAGTGCTAGTAAATCTTGAATTTGATTCTAAAAAATTTTCATTTTTTTGTTTAGAAATTTGAAAGAAAAGGATATGATAAAGTTAATAAAAACAAAGAACAAAAATTCAAGGAAATGATGCCAAATCAATTATTTCTATGCAATCATCGAGTGACGAAAATATTGCAATTAGACGGAAGAGTTTGTTAATTGCTGTAAGGATGAAATAGTTCAGTTTCTTCTCTATAAGTTCACCAAGTAGGAGAATTGAGAATGATCTTCAAATGATAAAAACTGCAATAAGTCCTTTTGATCTGATCACTTCTGAACTATATGCTTCATTGATCTCATATTCATGAGAACGACCGCATGAATGTTAATCACATTTTGCAGTATTATTATACATTCGTTTCTGTAAATTTTCAAATCACAACAATTCACTTGTTCAAACTAACGGGTTTCAAGTATTTTAGCTTCAGTTTTGGAAGAGATTTTGTATAATATGAACGAATAGCAGGCAACCGTTACTATTAGCGGTAATAAAGAAACCTGAAAATAAAAAATTAAAAGTTAATTAAAAGGAAGTAATTGAAATGGATTAATCAACTAAATCGAAGTTAAATCAAAATAAATTAAAATGAAATTGAAATGACAAAATTAATATAACAGTTATTTTCTCCCAATTTTTCCCTTTTTAGCTAATGTTTTTGTAAACTAAAAATTTATTAGAAATTCAGAGACAATAAAATTCCAATTCCATTCTAAAATTTTCATTGCATTGGTGTTGAAAAATTTCTATTGTCGCACAACTAATGACATCTGGCGCATTTTATTTTCAATGCGCAAAATTTTTCTTTCTTTTTCCATAAATAGCGTCAAATCTAATGGAAAGTTTTTACTAAAGAAATATATTATATAATGCCTAAAACTTTAAAGTAATATGAACGAATTATCATCCATGCTTTAATAATAACTGAAATTAGGCGCCTTTATCAATTTCAGATAAATAATCTGAAATTGATAAGAGCACCTAACATTCAATATCCAAAGTTAAGGAAGGCTCTTTTGAATCGATTAATCGAAGAGCAATAGGAAAACAAGCCAAAATTGTAATGAATTGGAATGATTATTGCTGAATAATTTGCATGTTATATGAAGAGTATATAATATTCATGCAATCTATAATATAATATTCATGCAATATACAATATTCATGTCAATCTCTGCGGGAAAGCCAATCCTTAATTGCTATTTATTAATTAGCCTAGAATTTGAGGAGACTCATCATTGAAAACAATTTAAATTTTTTAACCACAAATTTAAAACAGCCATATTGTCAAATAACTGAGCGTACCTGTGTAAGATTAGCAATGGTATAAGCGAAAATAACATTATGTGATACAGCACCAACAAAATCACCTGATACACACTGTATAAACCATTCTGCGCATGGATGAGATGACGTGCGGAATATGACAGCCTAAAATTGAGCAACTGTATAAATTGCTATGAAAAAAATTTTATAAATTGCTATGGAAAGAAAACTTTTGTAAATTTTGCTATGGAAAAACTTTAATTCAATTAGATTTCTTTTGAGTTCGGAAATTAGGAAAATAATTTCATTTTCAAAAATAATTTAGTAATATGGATGAACCTCAAAAATTAATCACTAATTTTGTTCTTGAGCAAAATGAAAAAATTCAATAAAAACAAAATAAAATTGGAACTTTTAAAAAAGATCAAATCGAAAAATTTAGCTTAAAAAGATTTCTTGTATGATCATACCGCCGGAACACTTATCAAGAAGCTGATAATCCAAGCAGTCGTTATCATCCTATGTACTGATTTTTTAGCATTTAGTGTATACAGAGGCGAAAATATTGAATAAAATCGATCGAAACTTATACAAATTAACATATTTGCTGCTAAACTATTGCCAAAGTTATCGAAAAATTTGCATATTCTGCAGAGCTGCAATATTACAATTACTATTTTATACTTTTGTAATTGATGTCAGCTGGCAGAACTTTTAATTTAATATTTGATCTACGGTCACTTTCAAGATGGTATATCTGGTATATCTTAATTTAATCTCTTTGTAATAAGAAACCATTGGCTGATCAATTGAAGAAATGATTTTTTGGAGAAAGCGATATTGACAGAGAGCATAAAGTAAATTTTCAAATCATTTTCAATTCTTGTTTAATTTTGAAAAATCAAAAATTAGAAACTAACGAAATCACCGCCCCACCAAGCGACTGTTATGCTATGTATTACTTCTTTCGGCATATAAATTAATGTAACAATGAGGTGCGCAATATTCATATGCAATAATAACGTATGTACTCGACGAATTTTGACACGTTGATTCCTAAAATATCTTCTTTAAGCTATTTATTGAATGATTACACGGTGACAATTCACTTACTGCATAGTGCGGGATAGGACTGACATCGTACCTGATCAAAATAAGAAACATTGTGCCATTGCCGATAAATGCGATGCAGAAACAAATGGAATAACAGATGAATGTAAAATAATGTATGGAAATTAATATTGCTCGTGGATGTGACCGAGGATCTGAGCAGTTTAGTGACATCTTTTCTAAATTCCTCTTCGTTTATTTGCTTACAATTTTGAGTTATTGTTAATTTCTGAAACTTTTTTTTTGATACGTAACGATATTATGCTAATTGAAAAATCAATGATAAACATAAACTAATCAAGTGAGTGAAACATTTAAATCGGAAAAATTTATCAAAAGCAAAAGTTGTACTTCAAACGGATTTCGAATAATCCTGATAAATTCGGTTAAAAATCAGTTCTACAGTTGGAAAATGCAAAGTTATACGTTATGGTATCATCTCATTCAACATATTCCTGATTGTAGCAGAATCTTCTTGAAGAATTAATATCTAAGCATTCTGTAAGATGCATAAGTTAATTTGCAAAAAATATCAACAGTAATTCTATCAAAACCAATTGTAATATTATGAGCAAAATTAAGCTTTAGTTCATTTCATCACACACTTTCTTCACGAGTTTATATATATATCGTTTAAAGGAGTATTGAAATTGTAAGGAATTAGAGTAATTAAAGATTCATCGAAGCCATTAACATCGTTACAAATTGGTAGGAATTTTGGAAACTCTTGATTATTTGCTGGCAAAAAAAATCCATACTTCTTAGTAACATTTCAATATCATTATTGAACATAAAATCTGCCACTTCTATTTCAATCATACTAAAACGAAATCTCTCATATCACTTCTTCATTTGAATAATTGTAATTAATAGAAATTATGGAGCAAATCTTACTTGAAATATTTGCTAAAAGTATAGAAAAACAATGAGGAAAAATAAGCTGTGAAGTAAATCTGTTGGGAAAATTTCATTTCAAATAAAATGTTGAAGGCATTCACGGCAATTAACAAAAAATGGAAAGTGGTATGAAATGAATGAGATAGGAGCAGCTTCATTTATTATGCTTTATTGCATTCATTTTCCCATTTCCCAATTCATTTCGTACTTCACGTCTGATTTCGGAAGTGCATTTTATAACAGACTCTTCTTTGGAAGGTTGGGATTTAGCATATTTCATTTGGGAAGAAAATAAAACCGTAATATTATCACTGCTATGACATTTTATTATATTTATTTTTCATTATGATTTGTTGACAATTTATTGATTATTTCATGAGCATATTTCATTATTGTTATTTTATAAAGAATCATAAGAGGAAACGAAACCTCTCACAAAGTTCTCTTTGCATGTGCAAATAAAAAAAATGAAAATAATAATTTTGAATTATTTCAGGAATTTCAAGAAAAAATTTTTGCTGCCATATTTTTACTGGATTGCATCATATTTTCATATTTTCTATAGTGAATCTCTTTATGATCTCACCATACTGTCTTCCGCACTTCAACAACCATTTTTAACTGAATCTTCTAATCATATAAATGATCACAGCTGTCACTTTCTATTCATATCAATAATTCACAGCATTTCTTTCAAAACTTCAATAGTTTCCTGTAATAAATGTTAATTAACTTCATTACTCATTAAGGGATTGTTTTTGCATCTGCATAAAATTACATCAATACCATTAACAATGCATTCGAGATGGAAAGTATAAAACAATTTAATCATACAAATATTTATTGAATAAGCCTAAAATATGATATGAGGAGCATAGAAATTTTGGAAATCATTATCCTTTGAAATTGCAGCAAAAAATTTAGAAAATTATTTGGTATGTTCATTTTATCATCAATCTTTTGATAAATCGACAAATGAACTTAACTTGAACATCTTCCGAGCTGGCAGATTTAATGAAAGTCATAAATCTTAATATAACCGGGCGAAAAAGCAATTTTGTTATTGTATGAAATTTTGTTTTTTCTTCAAATCAATTTTATTTCTGAAGATTTCAATAAAAATATAAAAATCTTTTCGTCCAATATCTATTTTAAGCCTATCTTTTCCATTTAAGTAATGACATGTAAGATCTAAGCCTATTATAGGGATAATTGTTACAGTATTAAGTAAACTCAACGTTAATAAATGTAAATTATAAGTAAGCGGCAAATGCATGATCTAAGAAAGATTAGAACTTCAAAGATATATTACCTTTTAATATGCTCTTTTGCGCTATATGAAAGAAGAGAAAAAATGGAAATCATAAACGAATAAAGACGTCATTTATCCTTCATACATCTTCTGATACGTTTTTTTAACGTATCTCTTCGAGTAAAATACATTAATCATTTTTGACTTCAAAAATATAAATTGTGAACTAAAAGGTCAGCTTCTTTAACCTTTAATTTTAATTAAATACAGTCTTGACAAAGACTCTTCATTACCGCAGAAATTTAAAAATACAAATTGGCTAATGTATCACATATATATAATGGAACAGCAGGACCGAAGCTCTCCTTCATAAAATCGCACTGTCAAGAATGAAAATATCTTGTCTATTTTTCACCAACAATGCATAAATTAAATTACAGAAAAAGTCAAAACAATCAAAATGAGCCTAATGTATATGCGGGAAACGGGAATCATCCCATACTAAATACAAATAATGTTATGCCTTTGAAGAAGTATTTAATAAAATCAGCTGAAACAAATTATTTGAATTTTTAGCATTTAAATGATTCAGGAATTTTTATTTATGTTTTTAATAAGCGCACTAATCAAAAATTCAGAAATTCATTAATTTTGATAAGATAAAAAATTGCAATAGATGGAATTGATGAAATTTCAACATTTTTTGCTTCTAATTTTTCACTCATTTTATCTAAATGACGAAATGGAAGAAAAACTTTGTAAATTTGAGGTTGAAATGAAATTATAAGTGAATCGGATTGGAAGATAAAACGCGCAATTTAATCCTCCAATGAAAGTTTTATAAAATTAATTCAGAGGATTCCGTCTTGATATCAGAAGCATTTAGAATATTTAGCATTTATAATAAATTTCTATTGGCAGTCCAAAAGATGCTAAGGCTCCCTTGAGGCTTGTAAGGCGTAAAAAGCTCTTGTAAAGCTCCCAATAAAGAATTACTACTCCGTCTTTATGGTACTTTAAAATCGGAATGAAGATGGGTCGGTAATGATTATTTGGAATGGAAAGTATTTGTCTTAAGCTATCCCATTTCCTCTTTTGTTGATTAGAATGCGGAAACATTTTGAAATCCAAAAGTTATTACAAAGGAAAGTGAAATGTGAAGGAAAGTTAACTTTGTTCAATTCATTTTCAATAATCCTTTAAAAGGATGCCAGCATATCGTTTAAGCAACGAAATTTACTTTGGTTATTCAAAAGTTTGGAAAAATTGAATTATGAAATGAAAGGTTTGCTATATCGAAACGACCAGCTCTAAATGATAAATATTCGACTATGAAGCAAACAAATATATCATTGATACATTGCAATGATTCGTCATGCTAATGCTCTCGTCAAATGTAAATTAGGTTTCCGTGAGATTAAATTCCTTTTTTTGTTATTCAAAAAAATGCTATATTGTGATCATAAATCAACCTTTTATTTATTTTTAATTTGAAAAAGGTTTATTTATATTCTAACAACTTATACATGCAATATATAGTATTGACGATCTCATGATTTTAGAATAGCACAGAGAACCGAGGAGAAAGTGTGGATTCATGAATAGCATATACAAAGCATAAATTTTCATGGAACAAAAAAGGCATGGCATATTCTATTACCACCAAAACAACAATAATATCTGTTGTCGGATATTTAAAAAACATAAATAATGTGTGAGAGAAAAACAACAATATATACATATTTATCATTTTGCTTTCTGTATTTCTAAAATGATTATCATATTTTATTTATCATTACTTTGGCTTCATTTCCATTAATGGTGCCAAAATTTCTATTTTGTCAGAAGGTAATATTGATAAGATTGATTGTTTAAAAGGTATTTTAAAGTGAAAGTTATATATCATTCTTGAAGGCAATGAATAAAAATCTTTAGGATAACTTATTGATATGATCAAATTATTGCATATCGTTAACAAAATTAATTAATGCGTAAATAAATTATAGAAAATAATTATGAATGGATTTGATTAGATTTAAATAAAATTAATGCATTGATAGAATAATTATAAAATAGATTTGGAAAGTTTCTATGAAACTTAAATGAATTTTTCTGGTAATTCAATAGTTTTTATCGTACTGTTGAAAAAAGTGTCACATTACGATGCAATAATGCTCACAATATGGAATATAAGCATTATTGTACCATAATGTGACACTTTTTTCTACAATAATGCAAGTCTGTCATTTTTCGAGCATAATTTATCATCGAACTGAGATATGAACTGTTAGTTCTTTAGCATTTCATTATATATCAAAAAGCCTTAACAATAATAGAATTTTGTGAAGCGATGAAGTTACGATAAAATTTCAATAAGAATTGTAATGATGGAAAAGTTGCGTGTCCAACGATTGATCATTTTGAAAGAGAAGAATAACTCATTCAAAATAATATTATGTGCTTATTCTTTAAATGTAACACAAAAATTTTATAAAAGACTGTCATATATTTTATATGACTATTATATAATGATAGTCATATAAGACAACATAGCTTTTATAAATTATATGATTATATGGCATGATAAAGCATTAACAATTAATTCATGTTAAAATAAGTAAACTTTAAGCGAATGAAATAAAAAATAATCAAATTTAAAATCTAAAGTTTGATTGCAATGTAGATGTTTGTATTGATGATAGATTTACTTCTGTCCAAAAGAATTTAATGAAAGGCCTTTTGTTTATTGCAATCATGCTATAATAAGCGAATTAGATCAGGCTTTCATCAAAATTCTTGTTGATTACAATTGCACTCAACATTGGGCTTCTTATATTGAGTCCAGTGGCTTGTAGACATATTTTTATTTTTCAGTAGAATTACCTGCATCTGGTAACATCGATGAACGAAAGTAGTCCAGCAAGATGACAAACAGTCTGTCTATTTGCAAAAAAAAAATGAACTATGATGCCCCGGTGATATTTGATCCCTTATCAGAGCTTTACATCTGATAAATTTAATCCTCAATAAATTGAAAATATTTTCATATTTGCAAATTATTATTATTAAGCTAGGGCAATCTCATGTAAAAAAGTGAATTATAGTATTCCTTCCCTCTTTACATCCGATGAAAATTTATTTTCATCTCAATCAAATTCTTATCATTGTGTCAAGATATTTCATTTCAGGAAATTCATTTACATAAAACAATTTAATAGCTGTTCACTTCTTCCTTTTCTTTTAAAGCAATTAATCCTTAAAATTAAAGGAAATATTTGAAGCGGACAAAAATGGAAAGCAATAATTTTTGTAAATATATTAATAGCTACAAACATAACAATGTGATAAAGTAATACAACAGTTGACATACTTCAAAATAAATTTTCAATTGAAATTATATTCTTAACAAATTTCAATTTATTCAATCACATTTTTTTGCTCTCTTCATGGTAAGTATCATTAGTATCATTACGTATCATTAGACAAATCGCACAAGCATTATTGTTGCCATAGGTTTTGGTACAGAATTTCTAGGACAGAATTGTTTTAGGTTTTATGATGCTTAAATAGATAAGCCTAAATGGTGGAAGAGAGTATAATTGAGGCAGTGATACTGAATCAGATTAGCAAGTAGATGAACGGAGGAAAATATGTGAGGATCCCTAAGTAAATAAGTAATGTCACAGATGAATGAATATAACGTAAACAAGGAGACAACTGACTGGACTGTGCAAACAAATTTTAAGCAAATCCTATTTCAAAACAGCAAAAAAAGCAACAAAACGACCAACAATGATAAGTTATTTTGAATAACAGGAAAATGGATTGATATTAAAATTAAATTTCTAATAATTTATTATGTTTCATCAAATGGATTGATATTGAAATTGGATAAATTACGCAATATCAATAGGAACTTTGATATGCTTTCCGGTATTCCGCTGAGTTTCGCAGGCATAATCAGTTTGTCTTTAATTTTAGTTCTCTCTTTGAATTTATTTATCGTTCCTTGTCTTCATATATATATTATACTTGTTGCTTTCGAGGATATGTGAGCATGTAAATATTAGAAATGTTAGGAAGTGTATTTTCGATATCGTCGAAAATTCATAAGAATGTAAATATTAGCAGAAGAGGTAAATGTTAGGAAGTTAAAAGCAAGAAATGATAATTCTATGGAAACCAACAAGTATAATATATGTATGTATCCATTTCAAAAGAACGATACAATAACTCATTATATTCAGCTGATGAGTGGTAGGTGCACTTATTATGCAGCGCTTTCATAAAAAGATTTCTTTTGTAGTTTTTCTTTCCAAAGTTTTTGAAAAAATGGAAGATTTCGATAACTTAACATTTATGCGATTGAGTATAGCTGGAACCATGTAATATACGCGCATTTATCACAAGTTATCTCAATTAACAATCACATTCTACCATTACTAATTTCTGGAAAAGTCTTATCGAATGTTTCGTTGATAATTATGTTTTTGAAATAACAGTTGATTTATAATCACTGATAATTTCCTAATTATGTTACCTTACGGTCCAGATATTATATATATTGGTTGATCTATTTTTAGAATAAAACGTGATCGTATTGGAAGCGTACGATGTATTACATATAGTATTACTTCATACAATTATTCGTTAAAGAAATAAACGTATGTGAAATGATTATTATGAAGTGATTCAGCGTAATGCTAGTTATACTGAACAGTTACAGTTAAGCAGTTGCTTCTACGTCAGTTTTAGTTTCAGATCGGAAATAGAATGGCTTAAAATCATCTATATCAATTCATTTTCTTCCACTTTGCACCTGTTATCAACAATTAATGAATGATCAAACTCTTAGCAAAATAACTCAAAAAATAAGCCTTCAAATTTAATTCAGTCTTAACTTTATTTACTCTAAATTATTTAAATTAAGAATCATTTTAATGACTTAAATCATAACAAAATATGCATGTATCATTTGTATTCTTATCGTTCCTTATGGTTTCAGTCAGATTTCAATTATTCATATATTTTTGCTCAGTTTGAAAAGATATCTGTAATCAGTAATGATTCATATGGTCTTCCAATAAATTTGCTGAGCATATAGAAGATGCTCTCACAAAGCGATCAGTATACTGTTAGAGAATAAAGTATATATCAGTTTTAACGCTAATCACTCCATTAACTGATCTTTCGTTGCCTGATAAATAATAATTAAGAAGCACATTTCTTAGGAATTTGTTATCAGATTTTTTAGATTAATTAATCTAATTGCTATCATTTAAACGAACATTTTCTTTTCAAATTAATAAAGTTATATTTTTAGATAACAAAAGAATACGGCATAACTTGTGATACCATAGGAATTGATTAACTGATTACTACAGAGTATGTTCTATATGAATGTTATTTGATTCAAAAGTAGTTTAAAAAGAAATAAATTCGTCAAACTGCTTTGAATGTGATGATAATGGTTGTGATTGCGGTGATGACAATGATAATAATTATGGTATTAATATTAATAATAAATGAATTTATAGTAATAATAATGTTCTTCATTTCACTGTTTCATTTAATACCATCAAAAAAAACTGTTGAGGTGTCATTATCCATTATGGCGTACTGTTTGATGTGATCATTTTTTGTACCACAAAGCTTCCGATTAGGAAAATTTTAACAAAAAAAGCAAAATAGCTTTAGGACAAAAGATCAGATTTTTACAAAATTAGTAAAAACAATCATCCAAAATGTGTCACAGAAGTCTTTCTGTGACACATTTTTCCCTAATTAGTGCGAAGAAACAATATTAGCTAAATGGAAGAATAAATTTGCAAGTGTTACAGAACATTTGTCAATGAATCGAATTCACATTCTACATTACCCGTGGAATTTTCATCAATTTTTTAAGTTTTAATCATTTGCAGAAGCTTCTAAATTTAACATAGATTTTTCTTTTTTGCACCCTTTTGTATTATTCATGTATGCCTAAACATTTTCAATTCTTTTCATTTCACTCAAAGAGTGCTATCGCGGTAACGTTGGAAGATCGCAGATTGCAATTGTCAAACTGTGAAAACTTTTGCATTGTGATGGTGCTCAGCATGAGATCTAATAATGAGGTTCTTGGAAGAGTGCAAGTTATGAGTAGTGAATGCAATCGGAAATATTGATAAAGTTGTTGTTGTTGGTCATTACCATCCGTTCATACATGGGTCAATTCAATTATGCCAACAGCAGCAGCAGTAGTAGTAGTAGTAGGCCATTAGGAATGAACCTATGGGTATTCAATTTAGCAAGAATAAAAAAAATGTCGAAGGCCAAACGTTGTAGCAGGTGAGAATCAAAGCTTGCACCGCTGCACTCAATAGTTCGGGTTCTGTTGACATCCTATGATTTATCCGCCCATCATTATGATTTATGCGTTGAAATTATGATTACTGTGAATGGAAGGACTTTCGGATAGTAAGAAAAGATTGAGAAAATGACGATTGTCATATTCATAAATATTTTATTCAAATGGATAACATTCAGCATGAATAAATACATGAGAGGTATGTTTTATGGAGAAGCAAAAAAAAGGATGTAAGAGATGACCTCTAAGGTACAAGGTCAGTGAAACGATGATGAGTCATGGTTATTGCAGGAATAATCCTTTATTATATGATGAATGAGAATGTGTTTGGAAGTAGAGTCACTTTGCATCATTTAGAGAATACCTTCAAATAGCATGACATCAGTAAGCATTTGCAAAGAATAATGAAAATCTCCCTTCCCCAAAAAAAATACATGACCTTTGAACCTTGGAATAATACTATTTCTTGAAATTTTCTCAAGAGATATACAATTTGTGTAAACTAAAGGAATGGCAAAGGAAGTTCAGAGTCTCTTAGAAAGGTTACATTTGAGGGATGTTATTGGGGAAAACGAAATTGTGACCTGCCTCGGCATTAATAAACAAATTGTGTAAACAAAGTTCGATCTATTCTATTGACTCTTCTGTCCTTTTGTGTAAACACTACAGGAGTTGCATGTTGTAATGCACGTGTATGCGTGTGTATGTGTGTGTGTGTATTGAAATCTTGTGTACACCCTAAACTAACTGGAGAGGTCAATCTTCTATTTCTAAACAATGTCATCAACGAAAAAAAGAATTCTCTCCCCATAGTACATAACTCACCAAACAAACCTCTTCAAATTAACTAAATTTCACGCTATCTTTTGTAACATCTGCCTGAATATTTTCTGATCCATTAGATAAAAAGTATTGCAATGAATGTGGCGGTAAGAGCAAAGCCGTCCTGCTGCAGCACTTTACATAAAGATGCGGTAAGTGACGTTATATTGCTAGATATTAGCAGACAGAGCACACAATGTCCTGGAATTACCATTACCATGCACCTCAATAATTCTTAAGCCTCTTTAGCGGCGTCACCGTGACCTCTTCAGAAAAAGGTCAAAGCTATTATCAACAAAAGCTCTCTTCTCATCAATCATTCATATATTTCCATCATTCCAATGCTGCAATCACAAAAAGGATGATCTCTGCTTCACTTAGAGATATATATATAGTCTGCGATGAGAACAATGCAATGATACAAATAAAAGTGAACCTTTAAAAAAGAAAAATGTTTAAATAATTTCCACATTTTTTGTTTTAAATTATTTCTGGTTTGATTCGTTTGATGGAAAGAGAAATACCCAATGCAATAATCAAAATTTTGCTTGTCTGATATACAAGCAAAATTAAGAAATATCCAATACAGAAATAAAATGGATAAATTTGATCAGTGAGATAGTCAGCAACGCTGAAACAAAATGTACTCCGAAGTCGATATCATTGAAAGATTTCATTCAACAATTCAAAATATCGCTTTATTATTGAAGTGAGACGAAATGATTTTGATCGATTGATTGCACGATCACGTATCTCATATACTTTTTTGTTTTTTAAATGAATTGAAGTAGAATTTTGACAATTTGTAAAAACACAACTAACCACTTTTGTATGAAATTAAAAATTTTTGATAATTTAAAAAAGTTTATAACAGTGAAATATTCTGCACGTTTGTTTAAAATTAGATGACATTCCCTCAAAAGCGCAAAAATAGCAACATTTTATTGTCCGAAATTGTTCTAAATGTATGAATTCATTAGTCCTTTTCAACTTCCTGTTTTTTAATACAATAAGATCAAGAATTATTTTTTTCAGTTAACTGAATGAGTCATTTTTGATATATATTATCTATTATGTCTGATGGAAAAGTTAAATATTGAAAGGTGGTTATATGAAGCGGAAAGAAACCTTTCATCTCTATCACAGTAATCATTTAACTTTATTGTATTTTAATGTTATTATCAGATTTTTGTGCAAGTATAAATATGTTCAAAATTTATTACCATTATAGTTAAAATCAATTGATCTAAACTGGATCAACTATGAATTAAATTTTATCGTTGAAGAAAACGTCCTCAAGTTCAACTTTAACTCTCATTTTTCATTATTAAACATTTCTTCATCAACTAATAACATCATTGTTTACATTGAACAGATGGTTTTCCAATGACCACTAATGTCCTTAGTGATAATTTACCAGCAAAAAGGTGATGATGCGCAATGACGATAACGTTTCTTCTTGATGATCTTAATGATATATGATGTTTTGTGTGTTTGACTGTCTCTCAAACGTCCTTATCTCTTTCGTCACTCAATAAACGTTATGCAATTTGCATATAGATCGACCTCACACTCCATCTCTTGACCTTTTTGAGCATAAATTAGGTAACAGGTTGCCCTTTCATGACCAAAGAAAAAGAGACAAACAAAAATGATGGCGCGTCTGCAATTCAAGCGCGTTATCCATCTTCTTCAACAAATGACATAAGGGATAAAGGCTGTTGCATAGAGGAGGGTCCTTTCGAAAGGTCAACTCGGGGCGGGGTCAAGTTCCGACTCGAGCTCCAGTTCTACTATACTCTTTTCTGTTACTGTTTTCGAACTATACTGACCACATCAGTTGCAGTTGTTGCTCCTGAATTTCTCCTTGTTCATCGACGGCAGTTTTAATCCACTCCTATCCAAGAATTTTACCAGTCTTTTGAATTTACCTAAGCGCAACTGTTTGTGGATAACGATTAAGGAAGGAATGGACAGCTCAGCCTCTGTTCATTTAAGAAATACTTTAAGCACTGTTCACAGCCCACAGCTTATACAGAAGTATATCGAATTTAATTTTTCTTTCTTTTCATTTCGAATGCAAAACATAATTTATTTATGTTGAAAAATAAATTTTAAGTAAGAAATACTGTGATGAAATTGAACTGGAAGGGCGAAAAATTACATTATTACTTATATATTTTGTTTAGTTAATTACGCATTAATTAAGCCTTAATTTAATGCTTAACTCAGAGTATACTCCGGAATAATTTCATAGTTTGATAAATATTTTCAGTAATGAAAAATCATCCTTGCCAGTGGATTTAAATACAGCCCTTTCGTTATTGGCAAGGCCAGCAGCAGCTCTTCCAGCATCATTCCCACACTTCAGTCCATTTTCCTTTCCAGATCCATCCACCCTATTTGCTTTTTCACAACTCCGTTCTAATTTGCCAAATTATCAAACGGCGACGATAATATCGCCTCTACTGTCTGCAACCGTTACAACTGCAAGTGCCATATCTACTCCCAACCTCGGTCCATCTCCCATTAAACGGCCTAATCGTGAACAGCAATCAGCATCTAGTCCACCATCCTGTTCCTCTTCATCAGTAACCTCATCATGCAGTCCTCAACAATCACCACATCGAAAACAAGCAGCACCGGTACCTGATGATAAAAAGGTCAACATTATTTAAAATTTTGAAATGGATGAACTTTTCAGTTGAAATCTTTAAAAACTCAAACATTTTATAAACAGTTCTCTTCTTTCTTACTATTATCATAACTTTTTCTATGAGATTTGTAATTAAATGCTATTTTAAATAAGTCTAAGGTCAATATTGCTCTTATGAAGCGCATACCAGCAGACATTTAAACCAACTGCTTATGCGTATAATTTACCCGATAATGTCAAATTGGCTCTATTGCTGCATTGGTCGTTGTTTTGCTAAAGCAACGAACCCTCACGACGTCTGCAACATTACGCAGATGACCTTTGCACGTCCTTTTCATCACCCATCAGGCACACACAACTCGCAACTGTTGGCTACTGCTACTCTCATTATTTATGCAGACATGCCGCGCACTATGCGCAACAGTCGTAGTATTAGTGGTTATCCTCAGTTAGACCCTTAAGGCTATTCTATCTTCCTCTCTGAAAGACAGCTGTTGCTGGTGCAAATTAAGCTACGGAGTTGAAAGAATAGCGAAGTTATAGAAATGTTAATTTACTGAATATTGGATGAGATAGTCAAGCTTCAACAGACATTTTGCAATAGCAATAAAAGATATACTTTGTAAGTTTATAAGTTTGTAAATATGAGTAGTGTAAGATGGAATTTAATCCTAATGTCCATTCATTATTGACCTCATTGACCTGGATTATTTCAAGCTATCTCTTTATTTATTGCTAAGTGCATTTGCTCAATCATGCAAAGTTTGATATGTAAGCGTTTTGTTTTGACCGAAAATACCGATTCCATAAAGGCAACAGATGGTGTCATCATTATGAATAATAGCTCCGGTCACAGAGATGATGAGTATTCTGTAGTATAGAGACAGAATAGAAAAAGAGAAAGTAACCGGTATAATTTGGGTACTCTCTAGAGATGGCTACAATGACTTGCAGTGGTTGAATGATTTATTGTCATTTTTTGTCATTGTTACTCATCGAGAGGACAATAAATTGTAATATACGAATTTCTTCTGGTTCAATGAATTCATTTGGACATATTTGAAAACATTGACCAGTTGCTTTCGGGAATCCATAAAGAACCATTCAAATCACTGGTAAAGTCAAATATTTCGGACTCGGATCAAAATTCAAATTTATTTTTTGAAAATTTGAATTAACATTTCGAATTTCTATAGTGAGGATGGGGATGGTTTCAGGATGAAGCTTACTATGAGCGGCGGAGAAAAAACAACGATGCAGCGAAGAGGTCAAGAGATGCACGACGGCAAAAAGAAGAAGCGGTTGCAGCACGAGCAGCCTTCCTCGAACAGGTACTGTTCATTTCAATATTTTGCTTTATTTCGGTAGAAATCGTTTCTGTTTTAATTCTTGAATGAAATAATTCCAGGAGAACATCCAACTTCGCAGTCAAGTTGTTTTATTGAAAAACGAAACGGCAAAGCTGCAACTGATGCTTTTCTCAAAGCCAGAATTGCTAGACCCAAAAATGTTATCAGCAGGACAGCCCAACATTTCCGAGCAGCAGCAACAGAAATTGGAATCAGTCACTCGAAAATCAGAAATATAAAGCATCATAAATTGTACACAATATCTGTTGAATTTGAATATATCAAGTTTTAACTGTGTAATATAAAAAATTAAAAAAGGTGAGAATAAAAGTGAATGTTTTCGGATGATATTAAAATTACTGCACTCTAGATCTGCCGTTTTCAAAACATCGATGATATGGATTTGCTGTTTACTGTTACTGGGAATCTAAAAACATTTAATAGCATTTCATTTTTATTCATTTTAATTTACATCTGATTTATTTCAAGCAAAAAAATTTAGAATAGGCACAATAATTAATTTGAAATTAGCGCGTCTCCATTAAAGCCAGCATTAATTAATTTGAAATGAAATAAAAGATAATACAGTAAATTCAAATTTCTTCTCGTCTTATTCTATAATTCGTTACTGATAGAAAAATCTTTTATTGTCTACTTTAGTTGTATTAATTGCTTTTCAGTGATTTTCATGCTTTTTTAAAATTCATCGATTCATTTGGGAATTTAACTTGATTGAATTTTTGTTAATAGACCTTAGAAACTCAGTGCTGATATGCCTCAGTTATATATTTTTAATTTCTCAAATGCTTCCTATTTTTTTTGTTGTAGATTTATTGCTTTCACTCAGTAACATAACCAATTTTTGTTTTATTATTTTTAATGAAAAAGCCGCGATACGGACAAAATACTGGAAGGATAAAAGTTCAATATCAAAATTTATCCGTTTTTCGTGATAAGTACACAATTTTTAAAAAGTTAACATCAAAAAAATTGCAATTAACCATAAATAATTTAATTAATTTTTAGTTTATGCAAGTTAATTGTTTATTTGATAATAAATAATTTAATTGCTTTATTTTTAGATGAAATATATTTGATGAGAAAGTAAAGTTTATTTTATAGTAAATCATAGGATTTAATAAAAGCGATTCGTGTTGTTTACAGCTTATAATGAAGTAAATAAACTGTCCTGGAAAAAATAGGCCATATATCAGTAGAGGATAAAAATTAGCCAAAGTCTCAGTAGTGGTCAATTTTCATCGTTTTCATAAACCAACTTCTCATCTTCGTGTTATCTAACTATTTCTATCAAATATTTTTTACAAAATTTTCCTCTCTCATTTTTCCCTTTTTATTTGCTATCTCAAAATATTGTATGATTCAGACAAGATTTTCTACCATTCCATTCATACCTTTATTTGTTCGCATTTTTCATTCATTTTCATACTTCTTCTCCGATAATTCCATTCCTAATTCAAAGTGCAAAGTTCATCATAAGTTCATTAAGAACTTTGATTGTTAAGGTTTTATTCATACCTATTATAATTCATATTTTTGATGGATGTATCCTTCAAACCACGAAAATATACAATACTAATTTGAAGAAAAGTTTTTTGTCCATTGCCAGAAATGCTTTATCTCTGCTCGAAGTGATTCCAATTGTGATTTTTCTTTTGTCAAATTATACTTTAACAGTTAAAAATTTCACATTCAATTAATATTGCTTATTTAATTCGACAAAAAGAAATCATTGAAAAAGTTGTATTGCTACTTCCACTATGTTATGCAACAACCAGTAGTAAATTTTTAATCATTTTAAAATAAAATTCTATAAAAATTTTGCTGCACTATCATCATCTATTCGTCTTCGTCTCTAATATTTCCAGTTATTGCTGCATTGTGAAATAAATACTATTCTTGTTCCACAAATCAAAACAAAATTTCTTACATATATTTTCATATGTTTACATTAAGCCAAGAACTCGAGAACAGTTAATATACGATAAATAAGTAATAGTGTAAGCCTAATAATATAAAACAATGCTGATATTTTTGAACTTAAAAGCTTTTCTCTTTTTAAAATCAATCTCTTATGATAAATAAAGGTATGTTCTCAAATTCAAAATCATTCTCCTATATTTAATTATTATTATCATATTTAGCTAAAAATTAATTGATAATAAAGCTCGACATTTTGATGAAGAAGCTAAAACTTAAATTTCATGCTTTAGCATTGCTCACGAAATTATGTTCCGATACGGTTAATTAAATTTCTGTTAAGGGATGATTGAGAAGGAGGAGAATTTATTAAGTAGTAAGACAGATCGGTAATGTGATGAAGAAATTGGGATAAATGCTGCTGTAACAAATGAAGTTCTTGTGTGCACTGCGAGACAGGTGTAAACAATTTCGGGATCATCCATTCATTTAAGCAACTTTTGCAATAAACAAAAGATGCACCGAAAGATGTAATAATTGCTAGAATTATTTATCGATATCCTAAAGTGGGGGCAGAAATGAAATTAAGTTAGCTATTGATAATGGCATTAGACATAATTCAACAATTTTTACATTGAAAATTTTATGTTAATTTAACAATAATATTTCTATGAATTGAATTTTTTGCTAAATGCTATCAGTAAGACAAGTTTTTTTATTATAACTTCTAAAAATCTGCTAAATACATTTGTGAAAGTGTGTTAGAGCCTAATAACGATTGCCGAGGATGAATTAATTAAAATTGTGAGTAATAAGTTGATCGGTTGAAAGTCTTTTCAATATATCGTTGACTTTAATTTTATGGTGCCCTCAATATTATTTACTACGATACGATTACTAATTTCATCAGCACAGCTTAAGTTACTCGTTTCAGTTTTAACTTAATATTTTCTTCATCCTTTATGCTATTCCTTGAAAAGACTCTCTTATCATATAAGTAATCAATTAGATGTGAAGAAGTGGAAGGAATTATTTCATGCCCGTCATGCACTTTATTGCACTTTATTGCAACGTGATTTATTCTGTGGGAACGGTTTTTATCTTTCTCTGTACCTGAAGAAGTGATATGGTTAACATTCTTTCCTTCATTAATTTTTTAACTATGATAAGCTTCGATGTCATAATTCTTATTAATTATTTTATTATCGATGCTAATAATTGAATCTTATCGTGCTGACCATTTGGATTTAATTCTTATTAGTTATTTCATTTAAAAACTGAATGGATCCCTTTGTATCCTTCGCTGTAAAATCTTCGATGTTGATACATATTCTTGTCAACACTGAATGATTCCTCGTCTTATCGCTCTCTAAATTTAAATTTCCCAAAAGTGTTGCAAATGGAATGAAAAAAGAATTCCACTAATGACGTAGACATTTAATTTCGGAGTTAATTATCTAATATTTTCTATTATTTATTAATGAAATGATGAATCCATTCATCCGAGAAAATTTTCCGCCAGAGTTATTCTAATATGAGCTTCCATTAGATATGGAGAACTTATCATTTAACATTTCTCATTAACGCCTTACTTATCATTTAACATCTCTCATTAACGTCTAACTTATCATTTAACATTTCTCATTAACGCCTTACTTATCATTTAACATTTCTCATTATCATTACATAAGCAAAAAATCTTTTCAACAATCTTTTAGTTTTGAAATATTCTTTTTTTTTCGAACATAAATAGTAAATTGAGAAAAAAATTGAAAGGAAAAGATAATACTCTTTTAGTGATTTTATGCAAAATTTGACCATAAAAAGGTCTTTCAAATCTAATCGATAAAGTTAATAAATATTATTGCTCTGTCAATGGTAACGTACAGCTTGGGCGCATTGGGTAAGGAGCGCCATTGTACTCAATTCGGGTAAGCAAATAGATGGAAGAATGACAGAACAAAAACTGTATAAACCAGCAAATGGCACTCTCACGTGATCTTCCAATAAACACTCCGTCGATTTTTCCGTCCAACTCTAAAGCATCCTTCACTCTTCGCTTTGACAATTTTGTCAACAGACTTTTTCATTTCTATTCAACATGACACTATCTATCAATCACGTCATTTTAAAACAGTGAATCCTTAACAGTAATAATAATAAGGTTATGAGTTGAATATTAAGTTAGATTTGTCAGGAATAGCTTCCGATTAGCCATTAGCCAGTTTCCGTTTTGCACTCCGTGTAGCTTTGTTTTCATTCTTCACATGCTTTTCAACAGAACAAACACAACAAATATATTTGTTAATATTTATTGAAATTGTTAGAAAAACAAACACTCTCATTCAATTGTCGGATTGCTTTTGTAAGGTAATGAAGACAGCATGGTAACAAATGTTTATAAAATGTAGCTCTGAAGAGAAATCCGGCATCCGGCAATTGATGGTACTTTTTTGTTTTATTATAAACAAACATAATGACAGTATGTGCTGTGATGTATTAAAGTGTAATAACATTTAATAATGGCTGTTCCTCATTTAGCTGTTAGAAACGATGGCGATAACAAGACATATTCTGAAATCATTGACAAATCTTAGAGAAATTCCGATACGGTATACATCAGGCATTAAATTTGTACCCGGTCAAGCAGATCCTTCATTCGGTTTTGTTTTGCTTTGTTTTGTTTTTTTTTTTAACCTGAATGATTGAATTAATTTGCATATTAGAGAATATTTGTGGAAATATTTTAGCTCAGGTAGCAAAAATAAATTCAATCAGCCATACTTATAATTCATTGATCTTAATGCATTTTCATTTTTGTAATGTGAAAGTTCAGGTGAAACATGTAAGATGAATTTATGTCAATCGATCAACAATGCAATGGATATTGCACTGAAAAGCGATTCATCCGCATGTCTTTTTGGTGAAGATGTTGCGTTCGGTGGTGTTTTCCGATGTACTGTTGGCTTGCAGGAGAAATATGGTTTGTAAAATTTCAGAATTACTTAACACAAATCACTTATCTTAGTTGATCATTATTTAGCCTCTGTGTACTTTTCAGTGTCTTGAAAAGTTTTTCATTTACGTACACAGTAGCTATTGGTAGAATATTTTATATTTAATAAAGCAAAACTGGATCTAATCTAAATGAAGTGAAAACTTCGAAACTAAAAAACTTGGAAAGAGTGCTAGTGGAAGTTTGGTAATTTAAAGGAGTATTTGTAGCCATCAGAATATTTGATTTCATGGCAAAGGGACTCTTGTTTAATCCCTTAATGGAGTCATTTTTTATTAAAAATTTGTTAAGAATATGTGATGACTTCGAATATATATATATTTATGCTATTAATATTGTATTAGTTCAATATTTAGGACAAAAATTACTATGCATTAAAAAAAGCTTCTGAAAATCTCTACTTAAAAATATTTTCATATCTTATTACATGATCCGGATCTGAAAAATGGATTATGAAGACTGTTTTCAACTGTTTAATTTATTTTAACAGGCAAAGATCGTGTTTTCAATACACCTATTTGCGAACAAGGAATAGTTGGTTTTGGTATCGGTATGGCAGTTTGTGGTTCGACAGCTATTGCAGAAATACAATTTGCTGATTATATATTTCCGGCTTTCGATCAGGTAATTTACCTTGAATCTACAGATTTATATTCTTTAATAAACTGATAAACGTTTAGATGCACAATAAGTTTTGTTTTAATGAACGTACATGTATGTTAAGATAGCGGTATTTCAATTTCATTTTGATCTATCAGTCTAGAATAAATGAATTTTGCAGATAGCTTATCAATTTACAATATCTTTTCATTGTTATACTTTTAGATTGTGAATGAAGCGGCCAAGTATCGGTATAGAAGTGGGAATTTGTTTAATTGCGGGAAATTAACAATACGAACAACATGGGGTGCTGTAGGTCATGGCGGTTTATATCATTCACAAAGCCCTGAAGCTTATTTCACACATACGCCAGGCTTGATAGTATGAATTGTTTGTTGAAAATCTTGCGAATTTTGCCAATGAGCCATTTCTCCATTTGTTTCTTCTTAATATTAAACATATCCAAATGCTAAAAAGTATAATTTAAAACTTTAAAAGTTGATAGTATAAATAATTTGAGAGAAAAATTAATATAAACATTGTTAAATTTAAGATTAAATGTGATGCATTTCAATATGCTGTTTCTCAAGTATAAATTTATCAGTTTTATATTCTGTTTGTTTTAGAGGTTTCCTGAATGAAAGCAAATAATGGGTTATATTTAAGGTGGTAGTTCCACGTGGACCGATTCAAGCGAAAGGTTTACTATTGGCATGCATTCGAAACGAGAATCCGTGTATATTTTTTGAGCCCAAATTGCTATATCGTTCAGCCGTTGAAAACGTTCCGATCGGTGATTATGAGACTGAGCTTGGAAAAGCCGAAATTGTTAAAGAAGGTTTGAAATACTTTCTTTTTTTTTTAATTTATTATCTTAGAGAATAGTTTCGAGGCTTATTCGTTATGCAGTGTTATGATTTTAATGCTTTAAAAACTTTCATTTAATCTGCATTATATAAATTCTAATGTAATAATATTGATTGCTTTATTAAAAGATTTTCAGGAAGCCGTCTCATGCAGATCATCAAATTTCCATATTGTTCATGTCTCTTTTGTCCTTGAAAATTTCGATAATGATATGATAAATATCAAAATACATTGAAACTATTCTAATTTATAGGGAAGGATGTAACAGTTGTCAGTTGGGGTACTCAGTTACACGTTTCTCTTGACGCTGTGAATGTCGTTGAGGAAGAAATTGGTGTCAGTTGTGAAGTGATTGATTTGAGAACAATTTTACCGTGGGATATTGATACGGTTGTGAAGGTTTATTCAATTTTTTTTCTTTTTTTAAAATACTTATGCGATGTTGTTAAGAATATGTAATGTTATCATAGATTAGATTGTTACTGTTGATTTTATACATGGATATATTGTTGAGTATTAATTTCAGAGTGTTAATAAAACTGGCCATCTAATAATAACTCACGAAGCACCTATAACCTCCGGATTTGCAGCCGAAATTTCAGCAAAAGTTCAGGTGAGCTATTAAATTGTATACCAAAATTTTTGTTACAAAAACTATCTGTCGTTAATTTTTTTTTTGGTAAAAAGTCGATAAATTTGAAGTTTTGATTTCGTAAGATTCAAGCATAATTTCGGTTAATAATCACGAGATTATTTTTTCTCAGTCTCTCTAATAATGTTCAAATAAAATTTCCTAGCATATTATTATTATTATAAAGTAGATTCACAAAATCTTTGATTCTGGTAGTACTGAAATATTCAGGAACGATGTTTCATGCATTTGGAGGCCCCAATTAATCGTGTTTGCGGCTGGGACACACCATTTCCACATATTTTCGAGCCCTTTTATTTACCAACCAAGTGGCGCGTAGTAGAAGGCATCAAGAAATTAATCGATTTTCAGCATTAATTTTTTTATTATACTAGTGTTGAAATAATACTTGTTTTTTTGTTAATTTCGATAATCTGTTTGCAGTCATTTATTCAAGGTTAGAGATACGAAGATCTCTAATTATTTGAACAAATTGGAAACTTAATTTTTGGGATGGAAGATGAAGTTTATTTCAAAAATATTTAATTTTTTTTGATTCTTCATATATAGCCTTGAATATTGTTTCAATTCGCCAATTTTGCCACTGCTGTCATGATTTTTTATCACTTATAATTCGTTATTTTATTTGTAATTATTACTTTTGTTGATATCATATTTTCACTCTCTTCAAATGATGGATGATACATTGGGATGCCATATCCAATTCATCATCCTCCTTGCATTGCACGCTATTTTGGAAAATCATTGCAAACTTAAAAAGACATGTGAAGTTTAAACATCTGAAGCGTTCATCAATAATCATTCCTTCAGCATTTTACTCTCTCAGAGAGTTCCGAAAAGTTGATGTATCATACCTATATAGGTTCTCAGCTTGCTCATCTCATATAGTATTGTAATTAAGAATTTTATGATAAGTTTCAACATCTTTCGTGAAAATAATTTTGCCTTTTCTCTTGAAGTCTATCGCTTCATGCATATTTTTTCACTTTAATATTCATTTTTGTAATATTCGAAATTATGTCATCGCATAATCATCGCATAATCTGTTCTTCATAATTCATTCTGAAACGATCGATTACCTTTTCATGTTTTATTTCAAAAACAAAAAGAATAAAGAAGCTTTTTGCAGTACTCTCCATCCATTTTTCTCATATAATAGTGAAGATAAGTTGGAATTTAGTATTATCCCAGTTGTTTTGTTGTTTGAAAGTGCTTTTTCTCCAATTTTGTTCCAATTCATTTTCATTCATTCTAATTTTTTAGTTCCTTCTGAGTCTTAAAAATGATTAGATGAGACAAAACAAGTTACATTGCAAAATAATGATGCCAACCACTGACTACCATTTCTCTTCAAATCTCAGAAAGAAACAAAAAAATTGAAATGAATGAAATCGACATTTCAATTTCAAACATTAGCCTTAAAATCTATTCATTATATAGGATTGAAACCAAACGAAACTTCTTTTGAAATTTCAAGAATCGAGTAATTGTTAGTTTGCTGTTCATGTATTTAGTTATCGTTAAAAGAATAATTCAACGAAGTAGTTCATAATAATATTACAGTATATAATGAATTTTGCTCTTATAGTCCCACAAATTTCTACCTTCACCGAAGTTTTATAAAAAAATTGCACTACTAACTACAAAAATTAACTACAAATAGTTAATTTGGTAGGATTTCAACCACTCATTTCAAACATATGAAAAAGTAACTCTTATTTAAAAAAATTTAATCCAAAGAGATTTATGGAATCAGATAAGCAATTTTACAAATGTTATTGTACATAATATATTTTATCCCTTAAACGGCTTCCCTTCAAAGTTTTTAATGGAAAATTGCGCACGACGAAAAAGCTCCCCTGCATTTTTTCTCTTAATTATAAAAGAGAAATAGATGAAGGTTTCTATCTGTTGCAGAGAATGAGAAATACCATCCTATATAGGCCTAAAGAGTTGATGACGTTCGTTGACATCATTCTTATTTATTCATTCACATATCCTCCCGTCTCCTGTTAGCTGTAACCAATCATGGATAAAACTTCTTATGCAATTGAGGTTTCATACTTATTTTCCTTCCTCTCAGAAGAGGAAGAAAAAAATTCTTTTTACCACATGTCATTTGCTTTAATTAGTTAATAGTAATCAAGTTTCGATGATCATTACGCATTCCACTCTTCTTAAATCTTTCAAAGGTATAGTAGGGTAGGCATTTCCGCAACACTTCCACATATTTTAGTTCATATAGGCAGCAAAGCTAAGGCTTAGAAAAGTATGCAAATATCATAAGAGCAGGAAAAAAAGACAAATGTTTTTTAACTTCGTCTTTGATGAAGACAGCTGATAAGCCATATGCTGACCTTTCAATGATGCTTAATCATTAATTAATATTTGTCATTATCTAACACATAATATTCTGATCTTTTTAGTGATCGGATGTTTTTTATTTTGACGAACTCAATGCTTTTTGAGATCGTTGAAGTGAAATTCAGCTGCGAGATATCTTCTAGTTTTTATTAAGATCAGTTAAGATCTCGGTGATTCTCTTATGTACTCCATATTGTACATCAGAATTATTCTGAACTAGGGAGAAACTTCGTTTTCACAAATTTAAGGATTCAACTTTAATTATCACAACACTATCACGAAAGTAATTTGACAGTCAAAAGATTTTTCAGTAATTCCAATTCGGCTGATTTCAGTTGTAAGACAGTTTCATTTCATAATGTCCTCTTGCAAGATGGTAAACTGTGAATTAGCAATATTACAATTTTTTTATTACTTTTTTCGAATAGGATGGAAAGTTTGCAGGAAATTTTAACTTTTTTTTTTAAGGATAAAAAGAACAATATCAAAACATTATTGTTGCGAAATAGTTTCTCAACAGAGCACATATGAATATGAATTTGATGTGATTCATAAAGAAACTGATTCCCCGCCTACCTCGACCCCTTTCAGTAGTAGTTTTGATCTTTCGATAACCGAAAACTACCGGTGTACTGAGATTTTTGAGTCTGCAAACGGTTAATGGAAAAATTAACTTTTCCTCATATCCTCATTTCATACAAATGCTAAACTTTCTAAAAAGTTTTTAACTTTAATCAACCCATTTTATTTTTGATACTGATATCGCAGCTTACCCGAATTTGAAAAATATCCAAAAGAAGCCGACCAATGGAAAGAAGGAATTGCGGTAATGACAGCATAATTTCAGTTGATGCTGAACAAAAAAACTGCTGCTACATACGTATAAAACTTTTCTCACTATGCAACAGTATAATAAAATATTCTAATAAATTAACTAAACATTTAACATTTGTGAGGAAGAATTCAAATAAGAAATATTCACTTCACAAATTTCTCCATGTTGAAACATAATTTCACATTTCAAATGAAATCATTGTCATACTAGTGATAATCAGTCGTTAAGCGCAATGAAATGAAATAAGTTAAGAAAACAGATCACGTATTCTACGATCAAGTACGAATAATATTGTTAGATTTGCTTGCATTCATATTATATGAGGCGGTTACGGTAATAGAAATTGCGGATAAAGAAGATTCAAAGGGAAAAGTGCTTCTGTAAAGAAAAGTTGAAATTGTGCTATTCGTATTCTACAAAATAATATAGGCTTTTGGGAAAGATTGAATTTTTGGAGTTACTTAGACAGGTATATTCTGTGGTAATAGAATATAAGGAAAAGAAAAATGAATGAAAGGATTGATGCCCAATTTCTATCGAATCCTCATAAAACAAATGACAGAAGAATTGAAGTCAACTCGACCATTGCTCATATGCTCATATACAGATTGATTATCATTACATATATATAAATTGATTGTCAGCAATTTCAAAGAAATAAGACGAACAAACTTATCTTCTTAAAAACTATCCTTTGGTAGGTACTAGGAACTTTTTACAGTGGCTGTCTTCGATAATATGAAGAATTGAAGGAAATTCGTTTGTGAAAAAAGTTTTTGAGTAAAATCAATAACTGCTGGTGAGGATAGTGATGAGGATGAGGATAAGAAGAGATACGGGAAATAGGCACTTAAGAGCCGTGGATAGCAAAGGCAACCGTTTCTTTAAAAATAAATTATATGAACAAAGAACAATGGTAGGAACAGAATACCAATACAGTGTTTGAAAAAGAAGACAGTAAATATTGGAGATATTAAAAGAGTTAAGAATCGGGGAAGAAAAATATCGGACTTTGGAAGTAAGAAAAAAGAAAACATAACACAGTATAGAAACAGAAAATGAAACAAAACAAGCTACTCATGATAACTAATGAGTATGGATTGGAATCCGTACTCATGATAACTAATGAGTACGGATTCGAATCCGAGCTTTCAATTCGCTGAGAGAAATGGGGGAAAAAGCAAACCTGAATGGAACTGTAGTGGAGGGAAAAGAGGGAATTTAATAAGTACAGAAAACTTATAGTAAAGGTCATTCCTGTCAAAATAGCCACTGTGTAGCAAATATTTTACATATTCTACAATATTCGAAATATTCCTCTTTGAGATCAAATTTAAAATTAGCGTTTAATTTCTAATCCTTTGAATAGGAAGAAATATGTGTGTTTAATAAGTTTGTTCATTATCGAATTAAGTTCGAATTTCTCTCAGTTTCCATTATTTTATTATTTACTCAAATGCAGTTTAAAGTAGCTGACATTTGATCAAAAGGTTATGCTATTTTAAAGTTGATAAAGACCTGATTTCGGAATGATATGGAGAATGTAGGAAAGGTTGACAATTCAAGCAAGAAAAGTATTTCATTAAATCATACAGTATGCTAAGCAAGAAGAGATTTGAAAAAGAATTGATATAAAGAGAAATAATACACAATTTTTTTCACATAAGTAAATCAATTCTCGAAGAAGCAGAATTTTCAAGTGAAAAAAATCTTTAATTCGAGAAGTATAAATAGAAGACAACGTTGAACGGAAAAATAAAGCCTGCGGTTTTGTTTCTTTATAAAGACTTTAATATACATACACAACAAAACATACTCTAATGAATTCCGAAAAATACAGATAGCAAAGTTGAAACAGCAATATAAACCGTAAATGAAACTTCAGTTAGCTTCCATTTTATCGATCGTTCGAAAATATTTTCACAAGAACATGGAGAAAATCTAAGAACTATCGAATTCTTTATTTTTTAATGTCAAAGAAACAATTTTCAAACTTTCAGCTTTAATCGAAAAGAGAAAAAAGAGAGAAAAATGTTGCATAAAGATATAATATTCCATCACGGCAAACAAACTTGCATTTCAAGATGGGTCGTTGCTTTCATTTTTAGTTGATTTCTATACAACCGGTATCCAGTAGGGAGCATTTGGTGGCAAATATAGTAGTGTCTGACGAGGCGTATGTCCACAGAAGCCACCGATACAGCTCTGCTGGTAACACATATTAATGGATAATTGATAAGCCAACCTGTCAACCATTGATAATGTCTGTCGTCGCTCATGTGACATTAGGCAAACCGTGCTTTCGCTGATTACTCGATATAACAAAAACAGATAATCATACTTGTCCTGAACTATAAATTTGGATTTAAATTAAGGCTTGAATTTATTTACAATTAATCAGGTCTCTCCGGTGGATATTACTTGACAGACAATTTAACGATTCAATTTCTAAATTCTTATTTTTTTGTTATGGTTCCGTAACAAAGTCTAACTTTTTAGTAGAAAGAATTTTTTCTTTTGTACATGACTTTTTCATGCATACTTGTGGAATTAATAAAATTTGAAGCTGTTTGAAATAAGTGTAACAAAAAGAATGGTTTTAAGAAGAATAGAAAAAGATATGAAGAAAAGTTATTTGCATTATAATATCATATGGGATTTAACAAATTAAAATGTCGAATAAAATACAGAAAGTATGAATTTATAGCGCTAAAAAAAACAATAAAGCCTATTTTTTTTTAATTTTCGAAATTTTCAAAATGCCTAAAGTAGTTGAAAAAATAGTAACCTGGTCTTCGGTACCAAAATGATTGTCAAGATATGCGCGAAGCTTAACCTCTTGGCTACTGACTTCTGGGAAATCAATAAAAAAACGGGAACACATATATCGCTCGAGTTGACGGCATTTGTTTGGTCTAGCTGCTTTATAACCACGCGTAAGCAAATGGCAATACTTTAACAGTCCCCCACCACGGATCTCCTCAGGCCTTCGTGTGTCAATTAGTCGTTCGTTTAGATGCTGCAGCGCCTAAAAAATGAAAGTTCTTCAAAGATCATTGATACTAACGTTTAAGCCATCGAAAATACGGCACTTTCTTGTCAAATTCCATATCCCAAAATAAAGCCTCCTTGCCTTCATATCCCGAATGAAGTACTACTACTACTACTATTACTTGATATGATTGATGTGCAAGTTCCAGAAATCATCTTCTTTTTATGAAAATTTATTAAGTGATAAGATTTATTTGTGTACGACAGCATTGTTATTATTTGGATTAAAGCTAAAATTCCTATAAAAGAATAGAATCTGTTCATTCTATTCTTTCATAATACTTTCAATTTATTTTTTTTTATTCGCTTCTGTAAAATTTGGAATATTCAAAACAAGAGATGATGGGATATTTTTTTTGAGGTCATTTTTATAATGACCTTCATTTGCTTCTATTTTCTTGCTAAAGAAATAATCTGAGTGAGATGATGGATGAGTAAATTAAGCAGTTGTCACCAGTAGCAATATCCAGCATTGCTTGTCACCCTCTAACTTCTTTCATTTGATGTTTTTTTCTCGAAATATCTATTCAAAATACGAAAACAAATTAATCATTTTTAATAGCATCATAAAATAAAGATTCTAATGTTTATATGTATTAGGACAGAATAACAAAGTATTTGACCAAAGCAGAGAACTTTTGAAGGAAGAAAGAGCAACTAACCTTATTAATGTCACCAAACATGCTTTCAGCGGTAATGATTGGTTTTGGATGGTCAGGTCGGTCCAGCAAAACATCCAGAGTAATCTGGAAACTATCGACACTAAATTCGAACTGACGGCGCATTCGGTCTACGAACTTTAATTCGATGCATCGTCCGAAATCATTGTGAAGCGAGAACAATGACCAACGGTCGCCATCCGATACTTTAACCATTTTTCGGATATAAATATCTTTTAACGTATTCGCCGATATCTTCTCTTTATTAGTCGATTCTGGCATTAGCTGTACCATAGCATCGAAAACAGCTGATCTTACCTAAAATTATATATCTTCATGTTGATTTATCAATTCTCTTTAACCTTTCTCTTGGATAAAGTCTAAGAAATAAAATGTCTGATCTAAATGGTCAAAATAAAGAAACATGCTAGAATGTTATTCATTCTGAACAAAGTGAATTACCGTCCTGGCATTCTAAGTTGCAGCAATTAAGAAGTAAATAATGTCAAGCTTCAAATAGTCTTCGTAAATGCAGTAATCTGTTTGAATATGACAACTATGATATAGAGATCAAACGTAGGATAGAAATGTATGCATGAAAATATGACAACTATGATAGAGAGATCAAACGTAGGATAGAAATGTATGCATGAAAACTTTAAAAGTTTTAAATAGTCTTCTCCAACTTTTTAAAGCTTTTTTTGTAAGTTTTCATATGCTCAAAAAATTTTAGCCCACCAGTTAACAATTTTAAAATCAATTATATACAATTTTCGAATTGAGGAAGGAAACAGGATTAAGAGACTCACGCTATCAAAGCTTTGTTCGCTTTCGAAACTCATTGAAAAAATCAAGTCGAGATCTGAATATGCAAATTCTTCCGTTGCCACAACATATGATGCAGCACCACCGTTCATTTTTACATTTTTTGGACCAATATTTGCTGCACGCAGGCTATCACGTACACAAACAATCAAATCGTGCAACCGTACACTGAGCGTCGGAAAATTGCCCCTCCCGTGAATTTCTACCTGTTCATTGAGTACTGAGCGTAATCGTTCCACCTGAAACAAATTTGATACAACTTATATAGCCAACATCATTATCAGGATGTTTTTGAATATTTTACATATGTGGTTGGGTAAGTCAAATAACTAAAAATTCGAATGTGGTAAAAACATTGGAGGTAGTAATTAAATTTTACTCGTTTTAAAGGAAGCCATATATTTTCGAATTTTGTTTAAAAAGCGGAATTTAAGGGAGCTATGGTAGTCATCGATAATAAAATAATTTTTAATTATGCAGAAAAGCGACTTCGCATTTTACGATGATTGAAATACTGGGTTAGAGTTGACATTAAAATTTGTCAGCAAAGAAAACGAATAGTTATTTCATGAGACGGATATACGATTATAGTTGATATTGATATACGACTACAGTTTTCTAAGCTGACGTCAAAAAGTTAATTCATGAAATGTATAAAAAAAAGATGTGGTTTTGGAAGGGAAAAAAAAGCAAATAGATGACAACTGATAGGAACATTGGAAAGAGATTACTTGTATTGGATTAAGCTCTGTTGTGCTTGATAACGAATAAATTTGAGAGCTACATTCCGAAGTCATTTTTGAAGCAACCAAACTTGAGGATGGATTGTGCTGAAATGCATTACAAATATGATTAAGGAATAAATAATGAAATTTTATGCAAATTTTCCGGAACGCATATTGTAAACTATCATCAGAACACAATAACAATAAAATATGCAGCATTTTTTTCGGAATTTTTATTTTAACTGGATGAAATGAAAATTTTCATGCCAAAACATATGTGATTCATGTTTATATTGTCTTAAATTTGGTATCAAAAACTGGTTAATTAGATTCGATTTTAAATTGTAAATGAAAATCTTCCTGAAAATATTAAATTTTTTTTCAAATATCAACAACCCTTCAATAACACTAATATATCAGGTTGACAATAATGCATGAAGAATGAATGATACTATTATTTGAAGTGATAAAGAAAAATATGCAAGAAATTAAGTATAAAGCGTTAATTAATTTAGAAGTGAAAATAACGCAATAAAAAGATAATTGCGATGAAAGAGTAAAGAAAGGAATTTAAATGGTTCAATCACATACTTCCCTTTCATATTTATTTACACTAAATTTTTAGCAAATAAAATGACTTTGCTGTATCGATTATTTTTCTCAATTGAAATAAAAATTTTTAAATTTAAATTAACACATTATAATTTAGTGATGAAATGAGTAGAATAAATGCAATGCGAATGTAATGTAAATTAATAAAGCAAATTGCAATACAATATGAAATATAACGAATAATAAATGATAAGAGAGCATTTGAACACTAATCTTTGATTTCTTTTTTTAACTTTAATAATGAAGAAATAATCTTTGATCAAACTGTAATCACAGTTGAATTCATTTATTTCAAATTCATTCCTCACCTATATCATCATTCTACCTTTAAACAATTTGTTCAATTTAAAATTAGATCAATTAATTCATAATTGCTAACTTGTTTGCAAACTTAAAGTATTACTTTCTACTATTAACGATATAGAGAAGAGAGACGAAGAAGCAGAAAAAAAGAAATGTAAGATTCTGCAAAAATATGATTTGAATGGTGCAACGGAAATAATATAAATGATGACAATAGCGATAGATGAAATGTAATTGATGTAATGTGATGAAGGTGGCTTGAAGATTGATTTGTGTTGGGAGGCAGCAACTATGGGGACCCTCCTTTTTCTTTCTTGGCTCTGTAAGCCGAAAACTGGAAAGCTGAACAGAATATCGCCGCACTGAATAGCGTTGCCAATGATGGTTTCAGATAGTGTGTTTACAATTTCATTTTGTGGAACTATCTGCCGCCTGTTGCACGATTTTTGCTCATATGATAATTCATTTCGCTCTAATCCAAATATCTTGGCTGAAGTAATGGCCATAACCGAGAAAACTGAACAAGATCATCTTGCTTTTATAAGTTCATGACAAGAGGAGGAAGGCCTAACAAGAAACATTCGACAGGCCTAATCAAGATTATCCGATGAAGAATGCAGACGACATATGTTAACTTGCTTCCTTACTTTCCTTTTCTCTCTTTCTTTTATATCATTCTCTTATACAATCTTCTTTTTTCATCTGCTCTCTCTTTCTCGCCTCTAAAATAAAGCGCCTCGTTATTTATAAAGCCTGAATGGATCCAAAACCAGAATTTATTGAGGTCTTCCGGATGGATCCGGAATTGGAATTATACATTGCCAACTTCCACTGCCACTAAAATTAACAATTTTATCTTTCATCAAAATTTTTACGTAAACAATATTGTTTTCATAAGTAAATACAAACCAAACCGCAAACAACAACAATTCATTTCCTCTGCACTTTACTAAAAGTAATGAAATTTTCCTAAAAGAGAATATCTTTCAACTTTGAATGTTATTTGGAATTAAGCTGAAGTTTAATGAATTAAAATAAGCTTTCTTAAAAAATTGCAAGATTTTGTGTTACAGACGCACTCTTCTTACTATTATGGATATTAAATGAGACATACACTTAAAGCAGGAAAACAGGAATGTAAATACTTGAGAGAAACGGTTTTTAAATGAAATTCATCCATCCGGTTAATTTCTTTCCTTGTATTCTCATCTCACATATTTTCTTTCTCGTAAAAAATTCGGCAAATAAACCCTGTGTATGTTAAGAATTGTTATCAAGAAGAGCCAGAAATTCTTTACTGAAAGAAATTGAACCCATAAACTTTCTTAAGAAACTTCCTAACCCAAAATCACAGTCAATCTGCCAAGAGCAGATGTTAACACTATGACTGAGAAAAACAAACTTTACGCATATTTGCTACATTTTTGCATCACATCATCAATTTTTTCACCTCAAAAGGATAATGACGTCAACAGTTAAAGAAATTGTCACATTAAAAGCGTATTTACATAAACAATTTTTCGAGATTAATGAGATGAGAGTGGGTGGACTTTAAGGTTGAGCCTATTTATAAGCTTAGGCCTAGAATTCAACCACTTTCATTTCATATTAAATTGATGCTCAGCAAAGCGCTCACTTGTAGGATGAAAAGACGCAGGCCTTTCTGTTTAATGGGTCCATCGAGAGGGCCTCTGTGCTTTTTTCATAGAAAAGAGAATAACAACAACGCCCACAGGCACTAACCTTACCATATTGCTCTATGGCCTGCCATTTTTACCCTTCAAGCTTTCTCTGAATGACATCATTGCTAGTTTACTTGCTCACTCCCTTTCTCTCTCTCTTCTTCTCTTTCTCTCTTGCTAATTTATTAAATAAATATTCAATAAATTTTCTATTTCAAAGATTAATGAAAAAAAGCTCATATTTTTGTCAATTAAATACAAATTCTGATTGTTCCAAATTATTCTTAAGAACTTTCACAAGTTTTATCAGCAATCCCTTTCCCTCTCTCTCTCTCTTCTCCTTTCCCTCTCTCTCCTCTCCTTTCCTTCTCTCTCTTTTCCTTTCCTTCTCTCTCTTCTCCTTTTCCTTTCCCTCTTCTCCTTTCCCCCTCTCTCTTTTCCTTTCTCTTTTCCTCTCTTTTCCTTTCCCTCTCCCTTCTCTCTTCCTCTTTCCTTCTCTAAATATCCACCTATAAAGTTGAAATTAGAAAAAATAGAAGTGAAGTAAAAGCAGGCACAAAGTAGCTGCCACCTTTAAAAAGCATCATTAATGTCGTCATTGAAATTTGTCATAATAAAATATTGTATTGTCGTCATCAGCTGTTTGCTTATGTTTTCTACCACCCTACCCTATATACTCTATTATTTGTTGAAGTGGCAATGTTGGATAATTACTAAAAGATAGCATATATTAAAAGGAATATATGATATTATTGCAACGGTTGGATATTAAAATGAATTTTATGTTGTAAAAAAATTATTGAATAAGCGAAGCAGAAATTAATAAACATTTCTATTCACAAGGGAACAATGCATCACTTCACCTTTGTTACTTTTATTTTCAAACTTCTTGAATTGATTCGATAAGATTATATCATTCATTGATATTTAACAATAAGAATTATTAACTTATTTTCATTACAAATATGATTGCCATTCATTGAAATTAAAGCATTTATGTAAATGAATTACAATTTAAGTTATAAACACTTGTGGGAGAAGAAGGAAGGACAGAAATATGAAAAGATGGATTTCTTTTATAAAGGATCACTTTTATATTTGCATCCATTCAATGGGACAACAACTGCGTATTTTCAGCACTGATAATAAATATATGTTGATAATTGATAAATGATCACAAGAATTTTTTTTCATTAAAAAAGAGATCCAAACTAAAATAATAATAGTTCGTAGACCCGAAAAGGCTCAAGAAGCTTCATTCCGTAATTTTTATCTCAATTTTATTGTTATTCGAAGTATCTCATATATATATATATATATATATATATATACTCAGTCACTTTAACATTTATCATCATTGTTATCATCAAGATCATCGTTATCGTTGAGATAAAAATTTTCGCCAAGGCTGTCGTCGATGTTGACGATAATGATGAGAACAAAAGCAACGAGAAGTTGAAAATTGTCATTTTCCATTTTCATGTAAAGGCAAATAAAGTTAAAGGAAGAAATTATATTTAGCATTAAGACACAATTCTATTGCTTCCTTCTTCATATAATCGTTTTAAAAATATACAATATAATGAAATTATATTGTAAGGAATATTGTAGTGTAATAATAATTAAAAAATCAATAATTATTTCTGAGTGAGATGGAAATTGTAGAAACGCAGCCGACAATTGAATAAAATTATAAACTACGGAACGATGCCAATAGAGCTTTTTTTCGGTTTGGAAATTGAAAATCAGCTGCTCTGTTTTGGCAAAAGACTGAAGATTAAATTAATGGACAATTTTTGTGGTGCCATACCATCCCATAAGTTTTAATTTGAATAAGTGCAATGAAATTCTCGATTAATTCTCAATGGCAGGCAATTTTTAGAGTGTTTAAGGTAAAACGCTGTTTGACTAATTCAATAACCATCGCAATATTTTATTATTCGGGAAACTTAACTAGTTTTAATTTCATCCTTAAAAAGCAATATATTATATGAAATCATAGAATTAGATGAACGTATAAATATAATAAAGGCTGCTTTCTTATTAGGAACAAAGTTTAGCCATGACAATTTAACGTATAAAGCACAATACTCAATACATTATCTCTTACCTATCTTTTATTATAGCAAAGAAAATTTAGATATAAGAAGCATATTTGCGATTTGTTAAATAAATAATAATTACAAACTTTTCATTTTCAACGCCTTATCGGTTTTCAAATAGTGACAATGAAATAAAATCTGTTCATGGCTAAAACAGGCTAAAACATACTTCATTACTTAAATCAATGTAATTAATGGAAGGTATAGGTTAATAGCATACTTTGGCTAAAAGGTAAACTAAATGAAAAAATTAATTTGTCAGAATATTTGATAATAAATGAAAGGAAGTAAATTTAGTAAATTGTCTTTCAGTATAATATCTCTGAAAATACTATAACTTTTTTTAAATAAATAGAGAATACCAATTTATTTGAATCTATCTTTTGGAGTGAAAGACGATGGAAAGTGAAATACATCCACAGGTAATAGAATGGTACCTTTATGCTGTCATATTCCTCAACAAGACTGT
Organism: Cercopithifilaria johnstoni; assembly: GCA_916381525.1. NCBI lineage: Eukaryota > Metazoa > Nematoda > Chromadorea > Rhabditida > Onchocercidae > Cercopithifilaria > Cercopithifilaria johnstoni. Next base: position 125,660 of record CAKAEH010001559.1, on the reverse strand, counting down.
AAATATTATTTTTCAATTCTAAAATATGAAAAGTGGAAAAATGAGTGTCTTTGAGATGAATTAAAAATGAATGAATGATTGACGAATAAAGAAATTTTATATTTTGAAATATTTAAAAAAAGAAATTAACCATTTCACTGTCTGCAAAGTAAATAACGTTTGTAACATTATAATCGAATGTATGAACAGGTAAGTAGGACGAGTAAACATCTAAATAATAGAGAGAAGATAAAAGAGGCAGCGATGTCATTATTTAATATTATGGCTCAGAAAGCAGAACTCGATCATGAAATTTTGATCAAGAAGGCAAAGCAAAATGAAACCCTTCCTTAAATCTATAGAAGAATTAGGAAAACTTTTTATAATAATGGAAATAGCGCAGGCGCAAAAAAATTAAACATGTAAGCAAGAGAGATTTTTACACGATCGTAGGAATTTTTTAACAAATTTTTGGAAAGTGAAATTCTGCAAGTATTCTATTCACAAACAAGACACTATTATTTAATAGTATTAATTTTTAATAAATAATAAAGAGAGATCATAACCTTTAACCTTTATTTTTTTAAAATACTTAATTGTAAGAGTAATTCTCTCGCTTCAGAATATCGTAAATGGAAATATGGGGAATAAGGAATGGAAGCAGTCTTTATAACTTTTGAACGACAGTGATTTTATTCATCGTGATAACTGAACCGAAATAAGATTTTACCAAGCGCTAATGTTGTAAGCCCAAAATTCATCAAAAAATTTGATGATAAGAAGAAGGTGAGAACAAAAGCAATTAATTATACGATACTACAGAAAGATAGAGATGAGAGGAGCGGTAAGTTGTCGTGACAGTAGAAAACGAGGAATAATTCCAAATTTGCTGACAAATTCATGATATCACTACTTGTTTCTATTTTCCCCCTTTCGCTATCTCTCTCTTCCCTTTTCTTTTCTCTAGGCAATGGTGGTTCAAATTTTTAGAAAGATTTCATCAAGAAGAATATCATAAAATTCGTCTGTCGAATGATCGGCGAAAAAGAAGCCCTGAGGGTAGGTACCATGACGAAAAAGACGTTATAGTTGTATACTGATAATTATGGAAAATCATCTAAAAACGTGCATTCGCAAGGAAAATGATGAACTTTGCCAATGAAGGCAGCCGATAAAAGAGTGCTCAGGCTTAGTTGAGTATTTTCAAAATGCTTTCTATGAGAAGCCTAATATATTGAGGCATTCTTCATTGCCTTCCCTCTACAGATATTTTCATTCTCTAAATCTATGCAGATGAATTGATCGCAAACCATAATAGAGCTCTGAGTATAGCGAAAGATAAATAAATTGGCACTACTGTCTCCATAACAATTCTAATGAAGGAAAACGGGCAAATAGTCTCCACTCATTTGTACTTCATACATCTTTTGCTAATAAAGGGTTTAACTGTTATGGTCAGAAGCAAAGGGCACTATATACATGTTATAACTTTTACTTCAATGTTATGGAAGTTTATGTCATGAAACAAACAGTGAATGTGTTTTAAGGGAGAATTCGAAGAATAACGACAAGAGATGTTTAGACGAAGCAAATATTCTTTTGAAAGTCAACTTCCATTATAATACATTATTCATAGAAAGGTATGGTACTTTTATGTTATTACATTCCAATTCTAAAACAAATTATCGATTTGATTCAGGGCATAATGAGAATGAAAAATCAATAATCATACTTTTTTACAGATAGTAATTTACGAAATAAAAGAAGGAAGGAAAGATTGTGAACAAATATTATGGACAATTTTCCATTTAATGCCAGCTTATTTATTTTTTATACATTTGATTTTCTTTCTTTCTTTTTTCAAACGAATTTTCCCTAAACGTCAATTTTCGTACAGTTTTTGTTTTGCTTTTTGTTTTCTTTCATTCAATTGCTTTCCGTTCCCTAAATAATGATGATATTATTTTACAAATATGCTGTAAATAATAATAACCAGCGTTATAAATTACGATGGTTGAAATATTTAAACTTCAAATTTATTTCTATCCATATGTTTATATAAGGAGAATATGATTTTTTACATGAGTTTCATTTAGTTCCATTAAAATTTCGATTTATTTAACTTCTTGTTTTATACATATGAATTTTTTTCTTAAAATATCAGCGAATATATAAATTACACGATTACATTATTATATATTTCTTGCATGCATATTTATATTTTACAAAGTAATTTAGTTCTCGATTTCTGATTTCAATTTCAGCTCGAAATTTCGTATTAAAATAGCGAATAAATATATTACAAAACATGTAAGTGAAACTGTCATCACAGCATCTAAATGACAATAGCAAACAAAATACTAAGTTCATCAATAGAAAATTAAAATTCCGGTCAGATGATTTTATCATAATGTTTTATTAAACATACTGTCAAAAAGTCAAATAGCTGTTAAAAAGCAAAAACAAAAGCAAAATGGAGTTGAAAAACTGGTTGCATACTATTAATAATTAATCCATTTCAATATCTATCAGTCTATCTATCTGTCTATCGATTTATCATTCTATCTATCTATTCTTCTCAACCTTTGTCGTTTCAATAGAACTCAAATAAGTCATTGCCAAAAGTGAAGAGAAGTCACTAATTAATGAACTAATTAATGATTAAGAGAATTAGCAAATTTTGAGTAGGGAATGAAGTGATAAGGAATTGCTCCAACGGATAGTCAATTTTTCATAGTATATGAAATGAACTGAAATTAAAAGAAAGTAAAGCTATATGTTGAGATTAATTGATTAGTTAATACAATAATAGCTTGCAAGAATAGGGGCAAAAAATCAGGTGAAAAAATGATTTGAAAATAAAACAAATAGGTGAAGAGATTAGAATAAAATTTTTTGTGAATTTTGATCTAAGTGAAGAAATGAAATAACAGCTGCAATAGCATTTGCACGTGGCACACATATATATATATATAAGCCAATCATTCTTTTTCTTTTCAAATTTCCAAAATTTTCATAAAAAAATCAGTCAGGTATGTTTACCTGTGAGACGTCATCCCCATTTTCAAGCAATATTTACAATAGTATTGAAAATAATGCATACATAAAAGTACACACAATGAAAAATGCGATTTCAAAAAAGTATTTTTGCTCAAAAACACGCTTGAATTGAAAATAATAATAATTTCAAACTGCAGATAACATAATCTCATTAATATTTACTGTCTTATCAGCTAAAGATTAACTCATTATTTTATTTTTGATCAATTTATCCCTCACTTCACTCCGCTCTTTATAATTTATCTTTTTGGATACTACTTTTAACATAGTGTTAGGTGAGTTTTCCGGACTGTTTCTGCACGATAAAATAATTCAGTTTGAAATGCGAAGTGCAAAAATCGAATTTTAATCAATTTTAGGTCTTTCATAAAATAACAGAAATTATTTAGTTTTTTACGAAGAGCAATATACATATTAACAAGCCTAACACGACAGTTTTGTTTTATTCAATGATATCTTTCCCGATAAGATTCTTGATAAAGAAGCAAAATTCAACTGAAAGATTATTTTTTATATAAAAATTTAAAAACACAATTACATGTTGGGGAATACCGGGATTCGCACATTATCTGTTAGGAAATATCGGAATTCGCATACGTAATATGTGAATGTTCAAATCGTCCAATTTAGGAAATTAAATAAATTGATATATAAATTAAAGTATATTATAAGCACAAGTTTTATAAATTGCATTTAAATTATGAGTAGATTTGAAGTTGAAAATTTTTTAAATTCGGCAAATAACTTCATCAATAATTACAAATTCAGTTAAACATATAAAATTTTTTAGAGATAAGACAATTGGAGGAAACTTCACTGTTTTACTTTCAATTCTTTAATTACCAATTAAGTGGGAATAATGTGCGCTTTTCTAATTAAATAACCCAAGCGAAATTCAAGGTACAAATAGCATTTTTGGAATTAAAAAAGATAATTTAAGGAAAGGAATAAATTTCATAAACCAGCGAAGTGCATTTTACAAAACAAATCGATTGATAGTTTTGTTGTTAGCTTTTTTACAAAAGAAGAAAAGAAAGATAAATCTATAGAGTTTTAGCTTAAGGTAGATGCTATAAACAACTTTACTATATTTCTTAGCAATGGAGTTTGAGCCTAAAGTTATAAATTTTCCAGTAGTGATAGCAATCACGATTAAAACTTTTGCCTGAAAAAGATCTCCCATTCTAAAGTGTCTCTTCACATGCTTTGCTCATTTCAGTTCTGAAGCAAATTTCAATTTGTCAGCAAAATAACCTTTCTGTATTAAAATTTCAACGATCCCCACTAAAACATATCAAATGCATTCATTCTATCGTCTAAAAATGCCTAATAACATCGATCGAATTCGAATTAAAACATTACAATAAATTTCAGGAAATTTTCGATCGAAATTTTCGATGAAATTAGAATTAAAATTGTGGAATGATGGCTAAAAACTACAGTAGTGTCGATTGTTTATTATAAAAGGAAGACATTTTTTCATTTTATTTTAAATCAATAAGGTAAATGAATAATTATTTGAATGACATAAATGTCATATAAATTGGAATGTGTCTGAGTGAGAGCAAACTTTTTATCATATGAACAATTTGTTTGAGTGAAAAATAAAAACTATCCATAATTATTTTTCAACTAAACTCTTGAACAACCACAATTTTCGTTGTGTAAATGAAATTTAATTAAGAGAGAATATCTAAGAAGGAGGTGAATGTTTGGAAAAAGAGAGGAAAAGTATAAAGAAGAATAACAACAAAATTGATGTAAAATAGAAGATGTTGCAGCCGCTATTGCTACAAGTATCGCTAGAACCTAATCTATTATAATTATAATTGAAAGAAATAGTTAAGCGAATGAATTACGCGTGGGTTGTAATTCATTATTGACAATTGCTTAACACGCCGTATTGATAATTAATCAGTTCATCGATTTGATTACTAGGGACGACATTCATTTCTATGCTGTGAAATTTAATGGAAGTGCAAAAGAAGAAATAAATTCTTATCTCAAATTAACGAGGCCCAACCGAATTATCAGTGGTACAAATGTTTTAATCAGAAAAATATTCAATTTACTTTGTTCACGATAACAAATCCCTTACTTGTTCATTTCTTTTACATCGATATCTATGCTATCATTTTGTCAATTAACTTAATACTTTTTTAGATCAATAATTAGTAGCAAAATTGATCACTATGAATTTAAATAAATTGAAACGATTCTGTTAAAAGAGCTTTCTGAAGTGAGAATTCAAAGAAAATTCAGGACTAGAAATTTTATATTTGAATTCTCTAGTTCTTTTAGGTGCATTATTTACATAAACATGAATGTTTAGATTAATAATTCTTTCATATAAATCGTTTGCTTCAAAAGAAGAAATTAAATTTCTCTTCAATGAGAATAATGAGTCAATATGAATTATTACTAACTGATTGATTCCATTTCATAGCGCAGCAGAACTTTCTTCATAAGTATTCTCTCTTAAAAAAATACAGCTAATTGGATCGAATTCCACTCAGAGTATATCTTTTTGAAATGTAATTATTGCCTATAAAGTATAGATAGTGGTGATTTGATGGTTTCAACTATGATGAATGCAACACGCCTATATGAAATAATTAACAAATCAGACTTTTTTTGCGATCAGATCAAGATCAAATATGATCTTATTCAAGGTTAGATGCAACGAACTTTTTCTTTTTTCCCTCTCTCTGCCTGAAATCGGATCATCGCATCATATCAATTCGAAATCTCGATAAGGTTCGCATTTTCTCGAAGTTTTATAACTCATTGTTTTGACAAAGAAACACAACATGATAAAACGACGGAATGAATGATTAAGGATAATGATATACGTTAGAGAATTTGGAAAAAAATTGCAATAAATATAGAAATGCCGAATTTATAGTTTCTGGTGAAGTAATTTGAAGTAGAACTATGAAAAACAATTGACTTTATTATGTCATCAATAAGTTCAGTTTCAGTTTAATTAATACATTTTGCTATAAATATCAGAAATACAAAACTTCGAGAAATGTTTTTTCTTTTTTTTAAAGACAAGCATAAATACATAAAACAAAAATGTTTAAAGAATATTTTTATATAGTTTAAAAATTTTAGTTATAAAAAAGAAGAAAAATCGATAAGATATTTGCTCGCTCATTGATTATATGTTTTATTATATGCGGTATGTTTTGATCATTAAATATTCATAATAGCTATGAAAATAGGAGGATATTTGTGTTTTCAATGATACTGAAATTGATAGTAATAGTTCGTTCCAATGATTATCACTTTTAGGATATCAAATTCATCAAAAAAAAGAAAAGTTCGTTTTTTTTTGCAAAAATTAACGAATTTCTTTCTGAAATTATCCTCCAGTTAAACTTCTAGATGATTTATATGTCTGGTTTAGATTCCAGTTTCCCTCTAATATTATAAAATCTAATATTATAAAACAGGAATCTGAAATGTAACAAACAATAATATAATATTTCTAATCCATTTTAGGGTGTCTTAAAATGTTAATTCTCATCGAAATGCATTGTAATTTAAAAAGGCAAATTTAATTTTTGAAATATTTCCAAATTTTGAAAATTTGAAAAAAAAAATGATTTTTCAATTAATAATGTAAATTCTATTATAATTTGTTCATTTTCTTGAAAATTTTTAAATGAAAAATCAACGTTTTGTTACTTTTCCGTTCAGTGCGATCGATACGTTAAAATGAAAAAAAGAATTTCCTTTCTCTATAAGTTTTCTATGAAATTTATTATTTCATTTCATTCCAATTCATTCAATATATTTCAAACGAAACCAAATATTCTATTCTCTAATAAATGCAATAGAAATGAATTATAATGAAAATCAAAAATTGAATAAGAAAAAGAAAAATGAAATGAAAAAATTGGAGAATTCATTGGAATAGACAGTACTGGCTGGTATCAATCGGCTTTTCAGAGCATTCTAATCGGTCGCTGTAAAAAAGCGTTCATAGCAAAATTTTCTCGTTGAATAAAGTCATATTGTATAAGCGATCACTTTTATATTTGATTCCGTTTAATAACTTTTGTAATCAAAAATTGTGATCTATGATTCCGCCCAAAGTCCAGGAATTTTCGTCAAATGCTATGGAAAAAAAGATCCAAATAAATGTTATCATCTTTCAATATTATGTTCAACACTTTGCTACATCGTTTTTTCATTTCGTTCTTTTTGTTGAACGTAAATTCGATTCACTTCATCATCATCGTCATCGTCATCACAATGTAAATTTAATTAAAAAAAATTATTTCGTATTTAAGGAATTCTTGTCAAATGCTATGGAAAAAAGACGAAAAGTTTATCAAATTAAAAAAACCTGAAAATACAAAAAAAAGATGAATTCTTATTATTTCTTCTTCGAGATTTTTCAACAAATTTATCATTAATTTAGCGATCTGAAGAAACCGCCAATAATAATTACGTTTTATATTATATTCAATAACTGTACAATTACTGTGTTATTAACAGTATAACTGAAAAGATTTGTTCTTTGTTTAAAGTTATGAAAAACAATAAAGTTAATTACAATCATTGATTGTTACTATATTACTGATAATAAGGCAAAAAATGAGAAAGAAGAAGAAGGAAAGGTAAGGTAAATGAGATGGCAATACCTTAGCTGTCATCATTGTTTGAACGCTCGAATGGTATGTTGATGAATTGCCTTTTTTTTTCCTTTTTTTATTCTTCAAGCAAAATGGATGTTTAAACTTCACTTAGATCAGATTAAAATGTTATTTTGTCTGTTCATTTGTTAAACAATATCATGATATCGATATCGATATATATGTCCATAAGAGAGTAATAGTCATTAGTCATGTCATTCTTACAGAGATATTCCTACAAAATTTTCCATTAATTTTTGACGAACAAATTTTTGTTGCGATAAATAATTGAAGAAATTGGTTAGCGGAAAATATATAATGTGAAACTTAAAAAAAATCATTATAGCATAAGTTTTCTGGATTTTTTGAGAAGAATTTCATAGTTTATGTAATCTCATCTTATAAAGGTCAATTTGAATTTGAAGTTAAAATTTATTTTGGTGAACGAAAATCGTGTAAAATTAAATAATTCAAATGAAAATATATGGAGAACGAATTATCATTACCGAAATATTTTTTAATTTCATTTGAGTTTAGTTGGTGTGAAGGAAGCTCGTTGGTATGATACTTTTACATAGATGTGTATTTATTTAAGTGAGCAGTATTGGAAGAAGAAAGAAATTCTTAAAGACAAAAATTCAATGCTTTCAAGAAAGTTAAAAGATGGAACAACAAATAAAGGCCGGCTGGAGGTGGCAAAAAATGTTACCACACTTTTGCTGCCTGACATGCAAAAATATATATTATTGAATCCGATAATAGAAATATCACCGTTGATATGTTTTTCTTCTTTAAGTACATGGCAATAATTTTTATTCCATTTCATTTCAAACGCTTCTAGCAATAAAAATAGGAAATGGAATTTGAATTTTTTTTTTGAAAGGATAAAAATTTCATTCCCTGTATCAAAAATAATCGTTATTTTCAGGTAATGAATAATTTTCTGATCTTCCAGTTTTTACCTTTCTGCAGATAAGAATTCGTTGATGTAAAAATTTTAGCATTTAAAAAAATTCAATGTATGAATTATTTGCATTTAACATTAAAATAAAAAACGTGTTCACAGTTGTTCATTTAAAAAAGAAATCATCAAAAATATTGCACTATATCCGGCAAGATAAGCGCAACAGTTTTTCTTTTTCAGATCCGGATATCAACATTCTGATGAGATCAGATGTTACACACATGTTTTAATAAGCACATATGTAATTCAATCTGAATTCTTTGTTTAATTAGTGATGTAAAATTTCTGAAGAAAATAAAATCACACAAAATAGCGTAGAAAGACTAAATTAATTAATCAAGTAATTAATTGCATCAACATAGAATTTTTATATCAAGCAATCGTTCTTTAAAACTATGCAAACTCCAGGATTTTATTTCGGATGAAGCTAATAGATACGAAGAAAGGAATTATAAAAAATGGAACAAGCCATCAAATAAAAAATAGATTTCGATGTTTTATAATTTAGAGAAATTTCGGTTTTAAATTTGGATTTAAGCTATTAATTTATATAATAAACTAATGATGACAATGAGAGAGAGAGAGAGAGAGAAGCATGCACTTTTGTTACTCTTAAACATTTTAAAGCTATTGCCGAAACAATCTTATAACTAAGAAGTCAGGTTAAACAGAAGTTTCAACGTTTCTGATAGCGAACGAAGTGAAAATGAAAGATTGCACTTACTTCATATCATTGCAATAATAAATAGTTTCAACTCAACCATCCATGGGATTTATAAAAGATTAAAATTTGATACGAAGGTTCTTGAAAAGATGAACATTTAGAGATAAAATAGCAATGATAATAATATTTTATTATTTAATTTTCTATGCTTTAAAAGATAAAATTAAATTTATATCAGATATGGCTAAAAAAAGGAAGAAGAATTTTCTTTTCTTCCATCATTTCTTTTCAAATTTTATTTTATCGGACAAATTGTTTGCAAGATCTGCCTGCTCACTCGTAATTATTAGACTCATATCCTTAATAGGAAAATACATCTGATAGGAATGTCATTATATATTTTATTCTGTAAAGAACTGAAAAATTTATTTGTATAATTTTTAAGTTAAGAAACAAGTTGGCGATTTGAGAGATGAATAATAAAGAGTGTGTGTGTGTGTGTGTGTGTGTGTGTGTGTGTGTGTAAACTATTTTCAGCCAATTAGAGTGACTAATTAAATACAATAATTATTTCTTCATTTTTTTTATCATTATTATTTCATATAATATTTATGATGAAAATCAAAATATTCAGAAACACTTTTTAACAGAAAAAGAAAAGATTTTTTTTGACAATTTCACTTTTCTAAATAGTCAAATAGCAGAAATTATATAATAAATTATGTTTTGTAAATTATTGAAATTGTTTTAGTGAAATCAAATGTGATATGAATAAAATGAAAATAACTTAAAATTAAATGAAAAGTTGAAGTTTTGATTGAAGCATTTCTTGAAATTTTTACATTCGTTGCGCTTTTGTTCTCACAAATTCATTTATGACAATTAAAAGTAATTCCAAATGATAATTCTTTTCCAATTACTAATTTCATAAATTTTGATTAATTCTGATGAAATATAAATTAGCATTAATTTGACTTAAATCTTAATTGCTCTAACCTTTTTCCATGAAGATTGCTTCCTGTGAACCATAATTCTTCGATATTCTGCGAAATATCAATAAATTTTAAATAGTTTCGACCTAATCGTAGCAATAGTAATAGCTGGTATACAAAACAGACAGAATTTTGGTTTTTAGAATACAATGTCGTCAAAACCAAATGAATGGTTTGTCCAGAATGATCGATCACAATACTTCTATTTTTTTTCCTTTTGCTAGCTGAGGCCTAGAAGTGGCAGTGATGAATTAATAGAGTTTGATTAAGTGCCTGAAAAATGAACGAAATTTTAACGAAGAAAAAGCTCATTTTAGTGAGTAAGAAAAAGAAGTGGAACAACAATGTGCCAAAGGATAATTAACAACAATAACAACAACAACAACAACGCGGCAATAATGATAGTAATACCTGCACGGGAAAGATGGAAGGGAGCATTTAGAAATGAAAAAGAATGAGCGAAAAGGCCCAAAACTATCTTGCCCTACCTGTTCGTTTCTAGCTGCCCGTCTCTCTCATTCAACCATTTCTCTCCACCCGTGAATGCACTGCACATAATTTGTTGTTTATTCTATTACTATTTCTATTAGTATTATCACTATGAATTGTTTCGCATTTCACGATTAATTTCACTTCATTATTTCAATAGATTTTTTTGTTAGGATAAAATATCTTCTGTTGACTGCAGAGATGATGAGAGGTTTCGTTGAATGGATACAGTATCAGTAGCGCTGAGGGATGATGTTTGTTGTTGTTAGCTCTACCTACTTTTTATTTACCATCGAGAAAATGTTCATTTTGCGCTTTGAATGACTATGATAACGATAAGCTTATACTTTCCAGTGTAGTTTATAACAGAAATGAGAAAGAATTAGATTTCATATTTTAAGAGAAGAGTTCGAATTTAAATCTAATAATAAATTCGAACCAATCCCCATGATATCATATAGATATAATGGAAATTCGATTAAAAATAGTTGAGCATGTTAAAAAAAATAGATGTAGACGGAAAAGCAAACTTTACAGTATAGAAGAATGAGAAGTCTGTCACTATATAATAACTTAACATTAAGTTATTAGTATCCAAAGAAACAAATTTTGTGGCACTTCTGTCTGTCATTGCCAAGCAATAACAGTAATGTGTTATTTTTCTGCCATTTCAAAGAGAACAGAATCCTGCCACCCACATATAGGAAGGAGTATAAAATTTGATTCTTTCGCTAAAAATCACTTCAGCTTTTGCTTCCGCCTGACTTCATTAAAATAAAATATAAATAACAAGCAAATGAATAATAACACATTCAGAGAAATTGCAGAAATTTAGTTTTTGAAATATCAGCGCAGAATGAAATCTTGAGAAATCGTAAATTCTGAAGTATTAAGGATAAATGATTTGTAGGATGAGAGTATTATGGCTTCCTCTGAATTAGGATTAGTGTGGATGTCATTAATTAGTAACAAGTGAGCTAAGAGAAGGACAAATTAGGTGCAGAGAGGAGAGCAACCCTCCAACATTAAAGGAGAAATGAAATCAAAGATGTTTTGCTGGAAGTTTTGCAGTGATGTGGTAGAGGGACGGTGGTTACGGGATGATGGTGATTGGTAGTAGTGGCGCTTATAGTGGTGTTGCTGTAGTGCTGCACATTATAGCAACGGAAGAATTGAGCCGTTCCACTGATGATGCATGTACAATTCCCTCTTGTTACTTTTTTGTTTTTCGCAAAAAATTTTTAAAAAAAGGAGAAGGAAAGAGAGAAGTAAACATCATAGTTATTACTTGCTTCCTTTCATTAATTACAATAAGCTTTTTTAAAAATGGTTACAGTTTGCAAAACTAATTTCATGCACAGATTGTTATAAAATTGCGGCTTATCTATGTCTAATATATTTATTAATCAAATCTACTTGATGAACAATTTAGACTTAGTCTATTATTTCTTTCATAAACCTGAGAAAATATTGATCGTTTTGTGATCATTGCTACTTCTTTCAATTATATCATCACTTACTTACCTAATGTATTACAAACACTCATCTAAATAAATCCGATCTATCATTATTCATTTGTTCAGCAAAATAATGGCTGAACGTTGAATTAAATTGGAATCATAGAAAAAAGATAAACTGTTGGAAATGGTTGGAAATGCCAATAAAATACGAATAGAAATTACTGCAATGATATTATAGTATGAAAAATATTCCAATTAAAATTAATTCATAAGAGATACAAGTTGGAAAGATGTTCGTTTAGTCATTTGATTGTAATAATTATAGAATCACCATTTTATTGATAACATCTGACTGATGCTGATCTAATGGTATTACTATGAAGTTGTATCGAAGAATTTTTATTCTCATCCTATAACCGAAGATAAAAAATCGAGGTTAGCAAATTTTTGTTTTTAATTAAAATTATGCAGTGAAAACAAAAGAAAGTTTGCAGACATTACCGCTTATCATTTATACTAATGATGCCTTTACCTTTTTCATACGCTACAGTAAGAATATGATTTACGATTTGTACAATTTTAGTGATTTTTAGTAGAATTTAGCACAACTAATCACAGGATATTTGATTGGCTTGAAATAAGGAATGAGTTAAGATTTAATTTCCTTAAAGGAACTTTAAGGCAACTAGAAATGATATCTTCCTACTATTCAATACACAGAATTCCCAGTAGCTATTTGCCATCATAAACCATATAATCAATAGTCGAATAAGTCTATTAGACTTTTTTCTGCTATTATTCTTCAGTCAATAATACATCAATGCTGAGCAAATAGCTGTCTTGAGATATTCAAGATGGAATATTTAAATGAAAGATCATAAAGATATTTGGCAAAGGATTCTATTCATCATAACATTTTGATAGCCAATATGAAAAAGCAGAAATTTGCTTCGTGTCATGGCTATACATAACAGAGAAGAATATATTTTCGCCAACCAATTGAATTGAATTATAGTCGCAGAAATTTGTAACACTAATTCGTACCAACAAATTAATAGTAGTATCATAAAAGAAGGCGTATTTCAATAATGAAGTACGAGAAGAACTGGTCTGAAAGCATTTATTTATTCCTACAAAGTTCTCCTCATCTTCTGATACGGAACTAACTCTTGAAAAATGTTCAGGACAAGAATACACGATGCATTTATATATCCCACTCCTAAAAGAAAAAGAAAATAATATATCATTTATTTCATTATTCGCATTTCATGTTAGCAATTATGATTCTAAAATCCAAATTAAATATTTAATGAAAGTTGTTTATTTTAATTAATGAAAGGAAAAATTTGCAAATTTCAAAATTTTTAATGGGAAAATTGTTTTCAGATGAAATCGAAAAGGAAAATGGTTAATTTTGCAAAATCATAATAATTTTCATTTTCTTCACTAATTAATTATGATTTTAAGTTAATGAAATTCCATTGCTTTTTTTTTACTTCCAACAGTTGGTTGAAGAAAAATAGACCGGAAATTTTGAACAATGTGAATGTTAGTGTGCAAATATTATTTATTTCACAATTTAAAAAGAAAATTGATAAGCAAGGTGAGACGATCATTACTATTTTTTCATCTTTGAACATATATGCGCTATACTTCAATAATAACATATAAATTTTAATCATTTAATTATTCAAGTTCGAATTATAGTAATGAAAATTCATAACATTTTTGTAATTTGATAAAAGATTTAAATTAAAATTTACTTATCAAATGGAAATAATATAAATTAGTTAGTTAGTAAGTAGTCGTTTACCTTCGTTCTACATGGAATATTCAACAAATCCAATTTATACTTTACCGCATTTGTTAATGAAATTAATTTAAATTAAAAAAAAAAAAACGGAATAAATATAATAATTGCCAACTTATATGAATGAATTGCAGAAAAAATATAAACATTTTCTCGATCATTTCTGGAAATGTTTTACGCTATATAGCGAGCGAGCGAGCGACTGAGAGTTCTTTTTGGGTGTGAAAGAAAATGAAACGATACACACACACACACACACACACACACACACACACACACACACACACACACACACACACACACACACACACACCCACACACACACACACACACACCCACCCACACACACACACACACACACACACACACACACACACACACACACACACACACACACACACACACACACGCACACACATGCATACACGCACACACCTTAGCGATACTAGTGGATAACAATGTATACAAAAAATATTTAAGAGGGAAGAGCGGTGTTAATGGTAGGTGAGCATTAATGGAATATTTGTGTCGCTTTCAGAAAGTGAACAAATAATATGCCTGTCGCCCTTGTTGTCGATTCCATTCGATCATTTGCTCTTCTTCCCCCTCCTCCAGTTTCTTCCATCCACTCAAAGCTTTTCAATCATTTCTCTTTCAATCAAGAGAATCAATCATTTCTTCCTCTCATCATCTAACGAATTGTGGTAGGAACAGATAATTTCCTCAAAGCGATCACAAAATTACGATCACCTCAGAGATCGCCTCTGTTAGTATGTTGTTCACACTTAAAGGAACATTGCCACTCCCTGCAGTAATAACTTTTTTATTAACTTATCAGATCTGACAACAAAATTTTTGTCCTTTTTGCCTTAAAAATGTTGCATTAAAAAGATTGTTTGGAATCATATGAAATATACACTGCCAATATTATAGTTTATAGTTTGTCATAAAATAAGTGAAAAGATGCTCGAGGCTTGCGTGACTCAAACCTCGGCTGACCAATTTCTGCAGCATCAATGCTAAAATTCCGTTTCGGTCTGTCCCATCATTCGATCAGTGCTAATTTTACGAAGTGCTGGATTCTCTAATTAACCGTATAAAAAAAAAGTTATTCTATAACACGAGTGAAGAAACCTTCAATATACACTTTTAACTATGCAACTGAAATATCGTAGAAAGCTGAAAAATTCTTTTTATGCAAAGGAAAATTATATAGAAAGAAATGAAGTAAGCAACCGAACTTTTCCTAAGTGGCAGATTTCTTAAGGAGTTTTACATAGGATTTTGCATATTATAGTTGTAAGACTGAACTAACAAAATAAAAACTTCATTTCTCAAAACCAACTCTCATTCATCGATATATTCATTCAAGTCCCTTTCGTTAACATCGTACTTCACATCTCTTAATATGAATTCTCAAAAAATGACCATTTAGTAAACTTAAACAATGTATAAACATAAATATGAGAGATTTATTCGGAAGCTCCGCTTTCTTGATTATTCCCTTTAAAAGAGAGACTTTTTTATTGATAGCTCTATTTATCTCAGTGCAACCCACTGACCTGTCATAATTGTTATATACATCGGATTTGCATGTCCAAACAAGATAGGTTCTTAAATAACTCTTCAATTTTGACAACATCATTCTAAAGTTGTCATATGTAACAGCATAAAACATAATATTTGATATTGTCAGTGATAAGTTCAAGATGGGAAAAGTATTGCGCCTATGCATGACGTAGCATCACATGATCCGCTAAAAATATAACAATTTTGAAAGCAGAATTGTGATTTTCGGATAGAGCCTTTTCTTGATTTTTCTGCAAAAACAAGAACTTCCATAGTGCTGGAAAGAAATTTCAAAAACATTAACAATAAAAATATTATCAGGTTAAGTGAATCAAATAAAGTGAATGACATAAGCTTCTCGAGAAACAAATTACATATTTTATTCTTAAACATCCAAAGTATTTCAGCATAACTAACATTAAGTTCTACAGCCAAATTTGATTTTTCGAGCGGTAATTAGACAATGACGTCGATATCTGAGACGGTATTCGTTATTAACTAATTAGCTCTCACCTTCTGGAAGATGTATAGTATAATATTCAACATTTCCAATCGCTGATTATAATATAGAAAGGAAATAATATAAACGGATACATTACGTATCACGAGCCTCCATACTAATTTCCTCTTTGTATACTGTAACTTAGGAAAATCATTGTACAAGTCAGCGTTTTAAGAGGGAACGATGATAAAGGATAATAAGCCATATTATCGACATCTGCAAACTTTATCTTGCAAAATAATGTGATTAGTCTGCAATCATTCCATAAGATCGACCCAGAAAGATATTTAGGAAATGCGAATTTCAAATCTTTGATAGATTGCAAGTAATAAAACAATTATATCTTAACGATATGAGTTATCAGCTTGTTCATGTGTCTGTTACTGTACTGAGCACTCTCCGATGTTTTTTGCCTCTCAAGTGTGCTTCCCAGTTCATCGTACCGTGTACATCAATTTTACACGTTTCACAATAATAAACCTAAAATAATGATGAATGATAGCATTATTTTAGGCGATAAATGAATGGATAACACTGCTCAATATTTCATACCCACCATTCACTCCCGGTAGTTCCGATACAAAATGCTTGCAAATTCTTAAAAGGAAAGTAAAAAGTGAATATTCTAACTTGGTTTGCCAACTTTCTGTAATCAAAATCGATTGTAAAGGGCTCCTTTCTTTCAGCATTGGCTCGCTTTGGAAAAATATCGTCATTAATAATATTTAGGAATTGATCGATTCTATTCAACACATTAGGCAATACAACATCATAAAAATTCTTCGAAGTGTCAAAAAACGCTATATTCGTCGACTGAAGTAAAAACCAAGATGAAACAGATTGTCGTTGAAAAAACATTAAAATAACAGTTTTATACATAATTTTTTTCAATAAAATATCAACGAAATTAATAAAATATCAATACCAATGAAATTTCAAAGTTGGTAATTGAAACCTGACAAACTTTGCTAAAAACGTTGCTACAAACTTTATTTGTCATAAACAGGATAAGAAAAAATGAATGTAATATTAACCTCTATTAAAGTACTTCCTCCAAGCAAATGTCGCTTAATCCATCGCCGTTGCCTTCGTGAATACTGCCGTGTGTGCAGTTTCAGAGCTTCACAACCTTCATTGAACAATTTATCACCCAATTCCGTGTGCCGCTTATCCGGAGTTAGCTGTAGATAATCATGGAATTCCTTTACTGCAATCGATTGAGCCACTCCATGAGCTGTGAGACAATGGCGGTACTGTAAAAATGTCTTCATAATAAATTAAAACAATAGGAGCTACCGTAACTCATCTATGCCAGTTTGTAGTGGATTTCATCTAAATTTCTGCACTCCCTATTTTCAGCAATTCATTATAGCACGAAGAATTAGCACTACTATAGGAATGATATGAATAATCAAAGTGAACGCAGATGGCTGGAAGGTTCAAGAGAAAGGAGATGGATAATATAGTGGTATTCACAAATGATGAAGATGATTAAATACTACCCACATATTGAACAGATAATTAGCATTAACTTCAGATATATAGTAACTAGCTGTTAACTTCAGTAACTGTTATCAAATACCTGAAAAATGTTATCATCCTCGTCTTTAGTTACAGCTACATCTGAATAACGATCAAATCATCAACTTACAATGAAATCCTTCAACCTAACTTTTTTTATTTGTTGTTCTGTTCCAACTTCTTTGTCATATTAAAAATTGCCAGAATACTGCAATGCCACTTTGTCATGGAAATCAATGAAGGAAATTCAAGGAATTGATTCACCTGCTCATAAAAGTTTTCAACTTCATTCCTCAATCCTTTTTCGATCATTTTTGCGACTCTACTATTAAGTCGTTCTTCCAATAATTCCTTATGAGCATCCAGAATAAGTAATAACACATTTCTAAAACGCAGCCTTTCGCCTAATTCTATTCTTCGACGCTGTTCTTCCAAATATTCACTTTTACGCTGTCCCGTTGCATAATAAATTTGTAAAGCACGAACAACGCGAAAACGATTGTTCTTATGCATCTGAAGGCAAATGAGTTTATAAGTGAAAGAACCTTTATAATTTTCACAGCATACCTTACAGCAAGCAGACAAAAATGTATTTAAACCATTTAACAATGGATGAGTTGTTTGTTTGAGACTTTTTGGCCATTTCACATTCCATCATGTTGTGCCGTTCGTTACAACAAGTTAAAAAATTTACTCGGTATCAATGGTGATAGGTAGAGGAATTAATAATAGCGAAAATTGCAAAGTTACTAGCTTAATGAGCAAAGTTGATTAAAGGTATTAACAATAAGCAACAAGTAATGTGACATAGCTTACTTGCATGGCAGATTCTAAATCAACATGTTTCAATAATTCGTAAACTTCATCATTTGAGAGATCCTCGAAGTTATTCTTAGCATCTGTTAAATACATTAATAAAAGTTTTGAGAGATTCGCAATTATTTCCAACAAATAAAAGTGACAATAGCGAACTGTTAAGCATAGCTTTTAGAAGCCAAAAACTTCTAAATTACTAGTCCATCATCCATCAGCAATATAAATTTGGATTTTGTTGATTATTTGAAAGATCGAATATTTTAGAAATATTCAAAATAATGAGGTCATACATAAAGTCTGAGAAATTCAACTCTAACTGAAAATCTTATGCAAAAAAACTTCTCGAAATTGGTAGGTACCGAATGTGTTTGTTGGTATCAAACTATCTTTAAACAAAATTCCTTCGATATAGTATCCCGTACCGCCAACAATAACAGGTAGCTTTCCAGCACTCCAAAGATCTTCCAGTAAAGACAGCACTCTGTTAGTGAATCTGAAAGCAAATATAAAATGAATTATTAGGAAAATTGGAACTAATCTGCTAAATGTTACTTACTGGTGTACATTATATGTGGAAGTGGAAGGCTCGACAAAGCTCATCATATGGTGCGTCACGTCGTCCATGTCTTCCTTTGATACTTTGTTCGTAGCAATATCCAAGCCTCAAAAACAATCTCTCAAAATTTAAAAAGAAAATTTGAAAGATTTTATTTATTCATCAAAACTTAAAAAATTCCGTGGACATCCTGCAAAATGCATGGTGTATGCAACTGTCAATAAAATACAAAAACCTGCGTTATTCGTTTCCTTTTCCTTATCTATCGTAACATTTCTGTATATATCATCGTTTTCGATCATATCATAAAATGAGTTATCTCCTTCATATTCCATAAGCAAAGCTATTTGGCAAAGTGGAAAGATAACAGCAGGTGATTTTTTGATCCATGGGTAAAATTTTCTATCTTCGTCTTTTCTGCTCTATTGACTTTATTGTAAAAGTTATAATTTGTTATTCATTTTGCTACAGAACGTTTCTTGCTCCCTATAACGTACTGAAGTGTGGGTTCGGCCCATTTGCTTGCACTTTATCTATAATAAGGATTCCTCGGGCAAAAATAAGTACCATGGACCATTCTTGGTTAATCATAAAATTCATATTTACAGGTAAACTACAACACATACTACCGCCTTAAATCTCTATCAACAGGTAATATTTTCAAATTATTGAAATTTAAAAACATTTCCAACCCTTATAAATTTGCATCGAATCAGCGCTGATTACTTCACCATTGAAGTTCTTTGCCACTGCAATGCCTAAATCACTTTTACCGGTTCCGGTACAACCCAGAATGATAACCAGTGGCTTCTTTCTTAACATTTCTACCAAAGGCAACGTCAATCGCCATTTGTTCACTCTACACAATATTTGGGAAATCGATTTGACAGTATGTAACTGGAAGGTAAACATCCCTATCATTAGACAATTGCTTCTGTGATAACATCGATGTCAAATCTCTTAAGATGTAATTCCTGCAAAAACGAAACAAAAGAAAAGAATGAAGTAAATCAACACCATTTTTGAGAAAGATTCCGGAATTATTTAAATCCATATTGAAAGAGCGAAACGACAATGATTATTGTAACTTATTTACGTGTCAATTTGTGTTCAATGGCACTTACAGTACAGATTCGATGGTTTTTCCAAAAAATGGAAATAAGCCCCAACTTTATTTTCTGACATCCTTTAAAGATATTTTGGCACCAAATTCAGCACAATAGTAGTACAAGTGACTACTTTCGATGGTCATAAAAACAGGTAGTGTAATACGTCAGAACCTTAAGACGGAAATATTGCACTGCACGTACTAGTAACTACCAGAATGAAAATTAATGTTATTCAAAACAAATTTTTTGCAAATATAAAAGTTAAAGAAGGTATTAACCTTCGAAATCCTTCAATAAGAGCGACAGAAGCATATTTCACTCTTAACCATGAACTACAATATACAATTGATCACTACTTTCAAAATGTCCAAATAGGAGATCGGAAATATACCAGTACGCCCGATAAAGAAAACAAGCCGATAACTTGATAACTTGACATCTAGGAAAAGTTATATCAGTTATTTATGGTTAAAAAGTAGAAAGAAAAATTAAGACAAATTAAAACTAAAACCAGTAATATGTTATCAAAACAACGAGAAGTTATTTCTCGTAACACCTATAATAATGAAATGCACGGGTGCAATCCTCAAAAGAAAAAAAAACAATCAATCCGTACAAAAAATACTACAATTATCATTTTAGTGTTAGGAGAATAACTTCTTGTTGGCATCAAAAAAATCAGCACAAAACCATGACTAATAAATGATATCATAAAGCAATATATTAAAAAAAATTACAAATTGGAACAAAGTCAAGAATTTTCTTCAAAGACTGAAACATATACTGTAATTTTAAATACCAATTGTATATCGATGCTATCATAATGAGAAAGTTTTCATTTGCTTCAGAAATGTTATTCAGCAAATATTCCGAGCAGATCTAAATTAGGCATTGAGTCGTACCATTACATCAAAGCCACGTTCTGAAAGCTTTTGTTTAATCAATTAATAACTTACGATGCTTTGCGCAGTTGTAAAGTTTTTGATGTATTGGGTACTAATGTCGCTTTAATTTGGTCTAATGTACGAGAAACTGTCTTTATCATTATCTTAAGAATACGAATAAAAAATTTCTTAAATAAAAATTTAAGCGTACAGTGAACAATTTGATTTTTACACAATTCAATTTACCTTTATTTTGCTTTTGCAAAATGTCAACGATAAACACATCTTGAAAATGAGAATCACTGAGTACTTCCCACAGCAGAGTATACTTCTCGCTTATCGTTTTGCTGTCATTAATTCCAAAATTCTGAAATTTGTGCCCAGATTTTATTTTCATAACCTACTTTCGAACCAATTTCTGATATCTTTAATTTTTTCACAAAGTTAAACATTTACCACTGTGCGAACGATAATTTCAACTTTCACAGAATTCATAGATTGTAAAAGTTTTGACAGCAAATTATATATTTCCTTAGCAAGTTCAGCCACTTCTGGAAATTCCATTTCCCTGGAAGAAATTTTTATAGTAAACGATTTCTTCCACAGATGATAAGGAAAAGGCAAAATTTTTTTTTATTTGTTAAATAAAAATTGCTTTTAGAAAGATCAAATGAATACCTGATGATTGGATTAACTCTAAGCACGAGTTCTTTATTCAAATCAATATCGTGAACAATACTTATTATATCCATCTCTACCAAATCAATGTCGCAAAATTCCCATCGCTTACTCAGTTCTCCAAACACTTCCTATATCGTATGTTTACCAGTAGCGCATATTTCTTCATAAATAGATTTACTCAACAAAAGAGAACAGGAACAAACCTTGAATTTTGCTAAAGTGAATCTGCCATCGCTTTCATGAAAGTAATCATCCACCATTCGTAAATATCTTATCAGTTCTTTCAAGTCGCCGATAAAAATTTCTTTCCATTTTCCCATAATTTTAGCTAGATCGTTTTTCCTGAAAGAGTCACTTTCAACTATGTAATATACAACGCAAAATAATTAGCCGCAGATGTCGGAATTTAAATTTCAAGCAGCGGCTATTAACTATCCTATAATTTCTATACCTTCCAAATGGTCGCCATTAAAAATTGGCTGGTATATAATGGTATATAACGCGAAACCTTTCGAATATTATACTTACGTATACGAATGCGTTGATATTGTATCATTTTCGACATGCTTATGTAGTATATTACATTTTTTGTCTCTATCAGGAACTACTGGATCAGTCACAGCTGTTTTATCAGCGTCATCATTCCTATGACGCTCTTCTATTCCATCAAAAAACTGTTCACTCTAAATCTTTTAAGACATCAAAATTTGATATAAAATAAAAATTATTATTTTAAAAGTTGACTTGAAAACTTACAAATTCTTTAGCAACTTAAACAAAAATTACGAGATATTTGACCGCTCTGTGGAGTTTTTAGCATAGAACTTGAAAGATCATAATGAAATCATTGCATCAAAAAGTAATTTCATCTCATCGCCATGGAATTTAGTGAGGCTAAATGAAGGCTACACTCTTGTATGTAATGCTTTCCTTTATTTCTTTCTTTTTCGATATGACTTTTTTCACTTGATCAGCTGAATAACTTGCATTTGTATCGATAGCTGATGCAATATAATATTCTTGCAATGGGACTAAAGCAGCAGATGTTTCAGAAAAATTTGATCTCCTTTCACAAACTGATGAATTTGAAATGCTCTCTTCCTGAAAACAGGTGTAATATAACCACAAAAAATAGCTTACATATACAAACACAACAGCAACGTGGATTATTTCTTCCGTAACTCAGAAATAAATATGAGTTGAAAAATAAATTCCTTCATACATCATAATTTGGTTACTAATTATTCAAGTACAAATCTTCACCCATTCTTCCTCATCATATTCTTAGTCAATATTATCAACATTCCCGCAATTTCTTGACTTTGCCTTAGCAAAAATTGGTATAACCAATCTCATCAATTTCTTTAAATCATTGAGATGATCAAAAATTGATCTAACCGATAAAGAAGAGTATGTAATAATTGAAGAATGAAGTTTACACTTCCAAATTTCTTAGATTAATTACTTTTCAATGAAACTTTCACAAAACTTTCAACTTTCGAGTGCACCGGCCATTTCTGATAAGCTCACATTAGGATTTCATTAGGGACGCTATCACAGTCTGTTTTTTTGCACCTATTCAGCAGCATTTGGTTGAGATTAACTTATTGTTGCTGCCTTCTAGTTACTCATTCTTTTCATTGTTTTATAAAGTTTTAATTAATTACATGACCTACAGTGATCTATGTAGGAATTTGTGAAGCATAAAGATTTGTAAGTCATAATAAAAACTTAGCAACTGTTTTTCGAAAAAGGAAATTAACATAAAATTATAAGTGACTACAGCTACAAAATTATAAGTAACATCCTAGGAAATACGAAGTCTTGATGAAGACGCTTAATAGTTAATCTAGAATGAATAATTAAAACTATAGTTTACAAAATTTTTACTTGAATAGAAAGCGTTGGACGGCGATAACGACACAGATCATCCTCAACCTCAACATAATCGCTCATTTTGTTGCGCAAGAATTCTTTGAAATCATCCGTTATTGATGGTGGCAATATTACATTGTAATTGGCACATGACTGTTTCAATAAAACCATTAGCTGATAAATGGTAATACCATACTAGAAAAACATTATTCGAATAAAGATAAGTTAACTGGAAAAGATCAACAAAGGAATAACATTATGAAATTCAAAAAAAGATGAATTTTCGAATTAAGATTTTTTTCAGAGATCTGCAAGATCAGAAAAATTTGAGTTTCTTTTGCAGTCTATAATTGGACTAACCGTTGTCTAGTAAACATGACGACGTGAAAGATGCAATGATGGGCTGTGCAAGAAAGACAAAACTACAACTGACAGAATATTCTGTTAATGTATCGGACATGGTAAGATAACAACTGTTCCACAATTGTTTCTTACCTCAATGTTTCCTTATAATGAAGCAAATTCTCACCTTGCGCGTGGCTGAACTTAAAATATCTATAAGGATATCGCGTATATGACGAAAGATCGTATCATTCATATCTGCAGCATCCTGTGAAACATGCTGCCTACTGTTACTGCTATCTGTCATTTCCTGATGTTGTTGGTTTATATCAAATATATGAGAACTGGAAGGTGTCGGTGTATAAAAAGCTGACCGTAAATCACTTTGCGGATTGGGATATTGAATGAATGGTTGGATGTACTGGACGTTCGACGTCTGTGAGTATGTGACATTTCCTAACCACCACTGGAAAAAAATCATATCAAAAAGTACGGAAATGTCATATTATGATTGTAGCTTTCACTATTTCTATTATTTGCTTCCATTTTGACTTTGCATACAAGAAAAATGAAAATAAATGTAGCATGCAGAATGGGAAGAAAAGTACGAAGAAAGATAATAATAAGAGAAACACATGAACATGCTGAATCCATCGTTTTTAAATTCAAAGAAATCAGATTTATTATTACCCTTTCTCATTATCTTCTTAGTATTTCCATCAAAGCAATATTTATCTCTATGAATAATCAAAATCTGTATCTACTCATATTAATCTCTATCAAATCACGTCTATTCTCTTTTCCTAGACAGTCTATATTCCGAAATTAAAATCACAGTACTGCACGTATTCCCAGTTTTGGGACCTCAAGCTCTCGTTTCATATCTAATATACAACCATACTATGAACAATCAAAAATAAAGGAAACAAACTTGAGGGTAAATAAAAGTTGGAGACAAAGAGAAACGTAAAGTACAGTTTGGACATTGGACAATGAGTTGTTGGGCTATTGACCCTGGTACTGTATAACCACTGCACAATTGAGCCATCTGCAATGAGTATTATTAACAGTCTATATCGACTTTCCAATTAAACATACTACTTAACCTTGTCCACGATGACATTATCCACTACATAGCAAAGTGTATCTCACACCGACCAGTACATTTCGCCACACGAAGCCTTCCAGCCAGTGGGCATCACTTCTTCCCCGCGATTAATAAAGGTGTGTCTTAGCGGTGAGTGCTTTTGATGCATTTGTTTTAGTGGTACAATGAGGAAAGAAATATGAAATGACCTGATATGATCACAATCATAGTACTTTGCTCGCGGAGGAACGACATAGTGTCGGATGAGTACACTAAGGAGATATTACTCACGAGCGTGGTGTTTGTATGGTCTAGATAAGAAACGTTCATGATTTATTATTTTACATCATTTTATTGTGTTGATTAATGTCGTTATGTGTTTTTATAATTTATTTAATGTCATATCTGTATAAGAAAAAATTGTTGTAAGTGAGGAGCGTTGTGCAGATCGAAGTACTTATTACATGGGTGGGCTGCGCAGCATGAGACTTTAAATATAGTTTATTTCAGAGGAAAAAGAAGAAACGCGAAACAGGAAGTACTACCGCGTTGGAATTGAGAATGTTTGCTCCTGATATTGATGAGAGTAAGACTGAGGTAGTTGCAGTTGACTATGGAAACTCGAAGAGTTGTGATACTGCTGGACACACACAGGTAATTGCTTCTATTCAGTCTAGGTCTAACATGTGTCATCATCACTGTTATTTGTTATGTCAGTTTTATTAAAATTAATGCAAATTTTATTTGTTGTTGAAAGTAATTGAAAAATTTGCATAATTTTATTTGTTGGAAATAATTGAAAAATTTGCAACATTTCCACCAGTGTTCCCAGTGAAAACCATATTACCCTGATTATTAATAATTCGCCTTGCTAATTCTCCTAATTATATCAATTGTTGTGTAATGATGAATTATGCTTATTCTTCTACTGACTATAGTAAACATTCGAGTAAATATGCGGGGTACCTGGTACCTGCTATTCGTCTAATCAATCATAGGTTAGTACTTTGAGTTCAATATCAATGATCTACTGTTGTATGAGTTACTTCACGTATCGGTAATTTAAAAATTGAATAAATTTAGTAGCAACAGAATAATTATGCTAAAATTCAGTGAGTATATTCTCTATAGCAATAAAAAATTTGCAGAATTTATGTGATGCTGAAAGTGAAGAGGAAATGGAGGACGTTAGATTGGATGAAAGAAGTATAGCATCAACCGCTGATGATCCTTCCGGTAACAGTATCCTGAAAGAAGCCATTGATGGTAATGTTGATAATCATGGTGAAGAAAAAGTTACTGATGCGCAAGATGATGATAAGTCTTTGAAAGAAGAGAAGGTTGAAGAGGTATTCTGTTTAGTTTTGCAGCGAATTCATAAAATTACACTTCTTGTTGTTTTACGTTAAAATTAAATGAGCAGTTAAATTTTTTAATGAAATGCAAAAAAAATAAATATAAGAAAAAGCAAGAAAGTGCAGGAAATTAGTACTTCATGAAATATATTAGATTAACAGCTTCAAAGTGTGAAAGCACTTATTAACACTGATTCGTAATTGACTATTTTCTATGATGGATTAAAAAATCGACTATTTTATAATCAATCATTTTTTTAGCATATAGCTAAAAAAATGATTGATTATAATCAAAAAATATTAGAATTTACCATTTCTTCCTTCTGTATTCCATCTATCATACAGCTAATTAAATTAGTATTTGACATACCCTCGACTATATGAAATTCTCGTGAAATTCTGCCTTCTTGAAACTTATTCTCATACATTACACAGCTAATTCCTTTTGCAGTGACTACGTCCTTTTTATACATCAGCTCCATTGGTAGCAGTATAAACTGAAATAATGTCACATACCAAGAACACAAATATTGAATGACTGACACTAAATAATTGCAGCGACTTTTATGAAACTATATTGTTACCGCATCTTATCTATGTGTAACAAGGCTTTTCAAAGAGATTAAGATAAAGTTCAGAAGAGATTTAAATGTTTTGTCCAAAAAAAATACAAAAATCAATCCAATCAAAGCAAAATCTCAAGCACTTCTCTTAAAATTTGTGTTTTAGATTGTGCGAAGTTTTGATAAGCAACTTAACTTGATTAAGAGTAAAGTGGAAAATAACACCGTAATAATCCACTCGGTAAATGAAACGCCTGACGATACGTTTCAAAGATTACGATGGGGTCTGCATGATAGAACTCTTACACACAAAGAAATTGTTGATTCAATTTTCAATGTAGTAAGTTTAAATGTTCCATTAAAATCGGAAAAGATATACAATTATATTGCTTTGTCATTTTCTTATCAGTTTGATGATATTTTCGATAATTTTCAATTTTCGTATTGTTATTGATTTTTTTGCAATAATTTTGCTATTTTAATATAATAGCAGGGAATAAATTCATTTCTAATGAATTAATTTTTTGCACTGGTAATAATCCCTTTTTTTAGCTTGTTGGTGGGACATTCGATATTGAATCAAAATTTATCATCGAGGATTCCAAAAATATTATTCGTCTGTTGCATCTGTTGGACACAGCTCCACCTAATTTAGAGGTTTGGTTATCATTTTCTTATCATTTCGATGATATTATTTTTGATAATTTTCAGTTTTTCAGTTTTGCTGCAGTTATTGATTTTTTTCTTTGTAATGATTTTGCCGTTTGAAAAGGAGTTGCAACATGTAATAGTTAGTGATCTTATAGGCAGAAGTATGGAGCGTATTCATTGGCGTTGTCAGGAAAAGTGCACGTAATATGCAAGCTTGCTCAAGGATTGGCCTTGTCTTGGAGGTTAATTTTGCTGGAACTTTTTCTAAAGTATACATTGTTTTCTAATAAATTTAATTTTCTGAGAAATTTTAGATCTTAGATCGGTTATCAGACAGCGATGCAGTTGTCTCGGATTTGTTAGTACAACTTCTTGGAGTGCTCACTACGTATAGTATCTCAGTTAAGGAAACCAAAAGATTTCTTCTTGCTTTGAAAGCAGTAAATAGGAAATGGGTATGTTTGTATGTTTTCTTTATTATTAGTCCAGTTGTTGTTGAGTAAACGTCTGAGATATCAAACAACAGCCTGCTACTTACTTGATAAGCAGTTTTTATTATAAAAAGCTCTTGCTTGGTAAATTAAATTACAGCGTAAGAACTCGATCAAACTTTTGGATGTGCTAGAAGAAATGCCAAAACGCGATGGTGCAGATGTTTTCTTCTCATTTCCTGGTGTGCATAATGCAGTTAGTTTCTTTGTTTTCGCAATTTCGAAAGAAATCATTAATAAAATAAGTAGGGAAGTTTAATAAAAGACGGCACTCATTTTGGAACTTTAAGGGTATTTCATTTCCTCCGCTGACCAAGTGGCCTTATCAGAATGGCTGGAGTTTTTGTACCTGGTTGAAAATGGACCCTTTAAATAGTGTTAATTTCGAAAAGGAGCGTCCTTACATTTATTGGTATGTATAAATTTCATTTTATTATTAAAATGTTTTGACTGTTGATCGGGCAGTTAGTTTTCAACTAGGACTTTTCTTTTTTATTTCATTAGTAAAAATTTTTTTAAGTTTTCGAACTACAAAGGGAGTCGGCTACAGTTGTTACATTATGGGCAATTGTTTGGTTATCAGTTGTATTAAGACTGTGGGTAAAGAAACAGCACGGTGTATACGATTTGAATTGACACCCAGAAGGTTCGTTCCTTTTGTTCTTTGTAGAAAAATGCTTTGGTATTCACATTTTCTGCTATGTTTTTATTTAGGTGGCATCATGTTACGATCTCACATATTTATTCTCGTTGGTCGAGGAGTGAAATCCAGTGTTTCATAGATGGCCAGATGATTGAATCTTTCGACGTTCCATGGTATCTGCATGCTTTCGTTTCTTTTTCGTTGTTTATCAATTACCATTTCATATGTTTGTCATCATTAAGTTGATCGATGTAATTTTAGAAAGATTTTTCTAGGTTTGTTTCAACAACAGAACATTTTGATAAATGTAGTATTGGGTGTGGCCCTGATGGAGAAGAACCGTTTTGTGGGCAGATAGCAGCGTTGTATGTATTTTCGGAAGCCTTAAGTTCGCAACAGGCTAATGCAATTTTTTGTTTGGGACCGTCGTATCAGAGCCGTTTTCTACATGAAGCCGAGACTGATTTGTCTGATGACTATAAAAAGGTGGTATATATATTAGTAGTTGAATTTGTTTGTTGTTACTTTTGCATGAATGGATACTTTTTTATATTTCAGTTTATATTTGATGGAAAACTCAGTGCTTCCATTGTGATAGCCTATTCACCAAAGAACTGCGATGGGCAGCTATGCCTGCATTCTGCGTCTAAAACAGCTGCTCCGTATTTTGTGCAGATTCCACATGCCATTATGAAAGAGGTCCATATTTCTACCAATTTTCACAACGTTTTTTTTTTAATAAATTTGTCTTTTTGTATAGTGCAAATGCTACCTTATTGGATAAGGAGTTCATTCTGCTGCGAGAGTTTTCCTTTGTGATTTTTTTAGGGCGTTGAAGTGGTAAAAACTTATTCAATCCATAATTCATTACATTCCTTGGGTGGCATACAGATGCTTTTACCTCTATTTTCGCAACTAGACTTTCCTCAGTGTGATGGAAATGTTCGAAAAATTGATATTTGGTAATTTTTTTAAACACTTCAAATTCCATGCTATTAAGAAAGCTGTGTGGAGAAATTAACTTTTTTTGGAATTTGTGCAATTAAAACAGTAAGGAGAAAATGAAAAAAATAGAGTGATATGGTATAGAATGATATGGCTAATTGAATTACGTCTCCATTACTCATTTCTATTTTTCTTTCTATATTAGATATCTTCCAATTGTACTCCTGGTAATGTTTGCTAGTTCATGTTTTCTGGTCATTACTTCCGTTCTTATTCTACCCGGTTTGATTTACATCGGTTCTCCAATATGTCATCCATTCTATTTTTGTCTTTTTTTTCATTCTACTTGCCACATTCTTCATCAATCGCTATAATTATTTTCGAAGAGTTTGATTAAGTTTAAGTTTTTCGAAAAATTAAATCCGCAAAATATTCTTTGCAAATCGTTAATGAGCATTTCATCTTTAAACAAAAATTTTCCGCAAAAATTTTGTCCTTTCTTTTGATAGATTTGGAGGAAATAAAATATTTCGCCTTTTCCTTTTCTTTGTCTAATATTTTTAATTTGACTGTGGAAAGGGTAAATTGATACTGATCAAAGGTAACAGAAAGTGTTCAACTGTTGCATTTCAAATTGTTTTTTACTACTCATGAAATAATGTTAAAGCTAGAACTTTGTAAAACATCAAACTAATACAGCTTTACATTTCGACGGATCTCATAATTTGATGCAAATTCGATGGGTCTTATAATTTGATGCAAACTAGTGAAATTATTCCGGTTTTTTCTCTGACTTTCATACTCACGGAATGAGGTGCTGAACGATAGAAATGTGCAGTTATGCAATGTCTTTGAACTACCGACTTTTGTTTAACTTTTCTACGGAGATCAATCCAGTGAGGAAGATGTAACACAGATAGTTCAAGCTACCAGTTATGTCTCCCCTTACTCTTTACAAAAATAAATGATAAAAATGGTCATTTATCATCAACCTATTTCAGATATTTCACCTCTTTGTCTGAGTACTTCCTTTTATGAATATTTTAAAGTTACAAACAACGACAAAAATTTTACAAGTACTAAGCGGACATTTCAGCTCGAAATTACTATCAGCCATATCTTTTCTGCTAAGAACTGCTTCAAATGCACCCCAGCAACTATATCACAGCAGAGCATTTCTCGTCATTTCTCAAGCTTTATATGAAGTTTGTTTTAAAGCTCTTTGGGATTATATTAATTGATTGCGGCAGGGAATGTAATATTAACTGTGATTGCTATATTGATTATAATAATAAATGGTGCATTATAATAATAAATGGTATTTCAGTCATCGCCTTCGAACCTTAATCAGCATGTACTGGAAATATTAATTGATATTTCGAAATACTTATTGGCACTTCCTTCGGGAGCACCGTTGTTGAAGCATCTTTTCGATTATATTCTTTTCAATCCTGAACTTTGGAGTAGAGCTGAACCTACGGTAAGAATTGGTTTTTACCACTGGTGTTAGTTCGTTTGAAAAAATTATAGCAGTTGGAAAACAAGAATCTTGAAATTCTCTTACACAAATTTAGGCTGAACTGGCGCTAATCCGTTGTTTTAATGATATTTGATGTATGAAATTTAATATAAATTAACATCCGCATGTTTAATATTTTCGTAATATCGGTTGGTGTTAAGCTTATCATCGGACAATAGTTGTTTTAGATACAAATTCAGTTATATTATTTTTTGGCGAGCGAATTTTTGACAAGCACCAATTTCATATTGATTTTGCAACGTTGTGCCACTGTAGTTGAAATACTTCATGCTATCAAGTTATATTATTGGGTTGTTATGCCGCGTTCACCCTCGGTATACAACGTGATTAACCGAGAAGGAAGGCCTTCCCGGTTGGCATTTATATTAATTTTGTCTCTTTTTAAATGTTTCTGGAGAGATTTAGTTCAGAAAGAAATGTTTATTTTTGAACTTTAAAAAACAAAGCAATTTTAATGCCAACATTCGAATTGTAGCACGAATATCATATTTAAACACGAAATTTCTACCAATAGATTTTGTAGGATTGAATATGTCTCAAAGTGATTGATTTAGAGATGAGTTCGTAAGAAATCAATCCTGATAAAATGAAACTAATAAAACTGATAAAAGTTACTTAGTGGTTTACGACATCGCATGTTTTGTTTCTTTTACTGGTAGTTGCATTCGATAAATGTTCGATATATGACACATATGTTTAGAAGTGAGGTAGTAACTATACGCGCGCATATGTTAACTTTCATTTCTCGACTGATTTGTATGCCAGATCCAAAGGAGAGTGGTATTATGAATCGAGACGGTGAATTTAACGCATTGTTAAATTTCATCGCCACCGTAAACGAAGTAAGCGTTAAATTTCGATATTAATTGATGATTTTCCAAAAGAGCTCATCTGTATAACAAACACTGTGGACATTTACGGTTTAAGATGGACGAGGTGTTAACTAATATCTTTCCTTTCTTACAAATGAGTATAATGTTCATGTGTTATGTGTTAGGCAATCAAAAAATTTCATGTTGATTTTTTGTCTCATATTAAAAGATTCTCGAAACGAAATTTTAAAGGATGATAATCTGTATGATGTGTTAGCCCTTACAACACGGTTACTTTCTGAAAAACCGGCAGCAATGGTACCGGCATTCGATCGAAAGAAGGGCCTTGCAGTTGTGTTTAAATTGATCAATTCTGCCAATGAACTTGTTCGTATACCGGCTTTAAAGATGTTTGGTTACTTCTTGTGTCGCTCAACACTCAAGTGAGGCTTGTTTTTGGATTGTTACTTTTTTATAATCAGAAAAGAATGAAAGAGACTGGTACTGGTACGTCTACGTATTGAGTATTGAAGGCGAATATAAATTCGCTGGAATTGCTTTGCTTTCCTGGAATTATTGTTATGCATGCTAGTCACTTTTAATGCCTCTCTTTTACTTGATTGAAAATCAATAGATCTACTGATGCTTGTAAATATTTCAGGCGAAAGACGGATTCAGTAAGCAGTCTTAATTTATTATCCCTTGTAACTGATCGGTTATTGTTGAACACGAGTCATCTTACTTTGGCAACATACAATGTGTTATTTGAAATACTTACTGAACAAATGACACCAACAATAAATTATTTGGTTCATGTATCGATCAGCGATGTAATGAGATTTGAAAATCCTGCAATGTTAAAAGTTATTACCAATCTGATAGCACAAAGTGAGAATAATTTAGAATTAATGAAGGTGAGTTCCTTTGGAGGTTTAGCATTGTTTAAGTAAATCTTGACAGCATCCGAAACAGTGTTTGAAGATTTTATAAAGTTTTCGGAAATGTAGATAATGATGATGGTGCTCCTGAATATGCTAGCTGAACTTTAGTTCTATCTATCTAGGTGAAGCGAATTTTCTTGGAAGATTTGCTGCTTATGTGCGAAAACTCTCGAGATAATCGGCGTACAATTTTGCAAATGAGCGTATGGCAAGAATGGCTTATTTCATTGGCTTCCATTTTTCCGAAAAATGAAGCTGAAGTAGCAATTAGTGAACTCGTTTATCGCGTCTTTGCACAGCTTCTCTTTCACGCCATTTATTTAGAATATGGAGGTTGGAGAGTTTGGGTCGATACCCTTGCTATTGCTCACTCAAAGGTACAAATTTGAACTTTTGAAGTAATAGAGGGAGAAAGGAAAAGATGCATTTACAAATGAAACATAGAATAATTAAATTTGTCATAATCATTGAGTAGTCTCTGAGCTATTGTTTATTAATACGTCATTCATATATTGATAATTTTGATGAGAATATCATGTAATAATATCATTGGATCCGTTCGATCTTCATAGCACTATGATAAAGGGATAAGGATGAAAGCTAGTTCGGTCAGTATAAATAAGCAATATTTGTTGTGATTTGCAAAAATTCGCAGGTGTAAAAACAATATATTGAAAGCTGAAATGTTTTAATTAACTTCATAAAGAAATATTTGTTTTTGGTTCTTAAAAGATTTTGCAGGTATCATGGGAACGTAATCAGGCAAATTTTTATAGAGGCGGTGAACGCGAAACGGACGTTATATTCTATTTAGTTCAAAGTCTTGTTTCATCTGTGGCTTACACAGTAGTAAGTATATGAGTATTTATTGTCCCAAAAATGAAAAAGGAGTTTTGTTTGATTTTAAACATTTTTTTAGGATGGACTTGTAGATGAAGTGGAAAGAAAAGATGAATCGAAAATACCAGCTGATCGGCCAAGTTCTATCTACCGTACTCCGGAGTTTTGCTGGTCAGATGTGCACTTGAGACTTCTTGACGATCTGCTTGTTTCAATCGAAAATACTGTGGAAGAGTGGAAGAAGTATGAATTCTGAATGAAAATTTTTCATTACAGTATTAAAATGCAATGTCCATAGTGTTTTAGAAAACCTGAAATATTTATAGGGGCACAGCAGCAATACTGGATGTTGTGAATAACAGTGAAAATAGTATATTTGTTGCTAACTGTGTTCACGTCTTATCCCAGCTAATCGATTCATTGGTAATGGCCTGTGGTGGACTTCTTCCTCTTCTGGCTGCTGCTACATCTCCTAATGTAAATTGTTGAGGTTTAATTCTCAAAATTAACTTGTTGATATCAGTCGCATTGTAATAGAAGTATCTTTTAGAGTGAACTAGAAATAATGGATTCGACAGGTCAGGCATTGACTATAGGCAGTGCCGCTCGTTTGTTGGCACGTTTTATCGTTCTGGCTGATGTTTTTGTCTTTGCATCTGGGATAAGTTTCAATGATCTTGAACAAGAAAAGAATATGCCGAATGGTGGCATATTACGGCAAACATTACGCCTCGGTAAAATTTGCTTAATTGTTAATTCGTTTAGTTTGAGTCAAATAGTATACATCGATCAGTGTTTATCGTAGATGCAGCAAGAAATAACCATTTATAGTGTCAACAATTGCTGTGCGGAATATACTTGCTTGTCGTGTAAAAACTTCCTTTGGCAAAATGTTGTGTATGGATACTAAACAAGTGCGGCGTGCGCAGCAAATCGCAGAATTTGTGTCGGATGTATTGGACGTAGTAAGTATTTTACTATGAAATTCTTTTATCATGATTGTTATTGATAAGGTTAATTTATCTTTTCTTGTAGAGAGGCAAAGAGGGAATTATGGATCCGGAACATTTGGTGCAGGAAGTTGATTTACAGCGTCTCAGAGGGGTAATCTATCGAGATATGGTAAGTTCCTTTTCAATTGCTTTTATTGTAATTTATTTTTATATATTTTGAGGTGATCTCAAATATATATATATAGCCGTAATGATACCCTTTAATACCCTTCTTTATTTTATAGAGTGAATATGTCATTAATAAACTTTTCAGCAAAATAGCTATGATCATGAATCTCACGAAAGTTAAATTTTCAACTCCATGATTTTGTTATGAATATTAGAAATGCAAAACATTGTTTAGGAAGAGAATCGACAAGCGCAGTTCCTGGCTCTTGCGGTCACTTACTTGTTATCAGTGCTGATGGTATCTCGGTACAGAGATATTTTAGAACCACCATCTACTCCTAGTCCTTTTTTTGATACAACTATAACTGGCGGTACAAACAAAGGTAAGAATTGTTTTATAGTTCTGCATGCTATTTCGGACGACAAAATGTTTTTCATTTATGCCATTTTACAGACCATGGTAGTGGTTTGAGACAAGCGGACGAAGAATCGTATGTTGAGAAGAATGGAGAATTGTCTGATCGTGGAGATAGCACTGTAGGTAAAAATGTTTTTATCGCGGAAAAATTGTCAGTATCACCAGAGGAACACAAGAAAAAGGAACTGCAGAGTAACGTCTATCGGCAGGATCATCTGGATGCATTTAATGTTTGTATTTTGTTAAACGTTGGGTTCTTCCTTAAATTCAAAAAGCATAGGATGTATCTTTTAAAGTTCTAGTTATTTTAAGATTTGCAAAATTTGATTTTTTTGATCAATACGGCAAACATTTTAGGATAGCAGCCTTGCTAATCGTGAGTTAGAAACGGGTGAACGACAAGCGTATCTCACAACCAAATTACAAAAAGCCTTAGAAACAACCGCTCCATTATTGCGGGAAATACTCACCGATTTTCGTCCATATCTTCAAAAAACACTGTTAGGTACACACGGACAGGAAATCATGAATGATACCAAAGGTAAACCTTTATAATTGTCTTTTCTCTAAAGTAATCTAAAAATATTTAACTCGATAGTCTTTTTTAATCATCATCATGAATTTAGTGATGGAAACAATGAAGAATCAGGCAGGATCAGTAATCGAACTAGTCATGCTCTTATGTTCGCAAGAGTGGCAGACTTCTTTACAGAAACATGCCGGACTGGCTTTCATTGAGCTTGTAAACGAAGGCAAGTTGATTTCTAAATTCATTCTATTTTATGTATTAGGGAGGGATTCCTTCGCGCCAGTCTCATTGTATCGTTCATTATTTTTTGTTCAGCTCGTTTTTTAGTGAATATTATTATTATCCGAATCGTTTTCACTAGTAGGATTTACGAAACAGCTAACCATCACAAATTCTCATGAATGCTTTTGCTTTTTAAGAATTTTTTTACAATATGAACTTTACTGATATATGGGAATATTTTTCTTGCTTAAATATATGTGAAATCTTTTATATTATAATTATGGATTATAATTATTACGCTTCCCTTTAAGTTGAATATTCCAATTTTGAGCAATTTTTCATCTAGAATATGAAAGATTTTCTTTTTCATTTTACAATGTATTGTATTTCAACTAAGATCTGGAATTTTACTTCTCGTAAGTTTCTACGCATGATTTCTTTTTTTTTGTTTCAATTCTAACTGCTGTTTTGTCAGTCTCGCGATTTGTTGGATGTTTAGGTCGTTTGATGGCACACGCAACGCGAGATCATATCTTGCGAGTTGCTAATGAAGCTGATTTTATATTGAATCGTCTGCGAGCTGAGGATATCAGTAAGCACGCTCAATTTGAGGTGAGCAAGTTACACAATTGTTTTTCTCGCATATTTGTTATTTGGAACGTTATTGAGCTAAATAAGCTAAATAATTTTTCAGAGTGATGCAGTTGAACAGATGCATCGACGTCGAAAAGAAGAACAAGTGAATGACCATTTGATTACGGCGAATCGACGAAGAAATTTGCTTGTATCAGCACGCTTGTTGGATAGGTTAACGTCATTGCTATCATATCCCGGCGGTGCGTGGAATGATCCAGAACAATACTTGTAAATATCTTAACTATAATTTTTATGATCAACTATCATTGAAATCATGAAATCGATTTCTTTAAGTTGTTCATCTTGACTGGATAATTCTTAATGTTTATTTTAGAGAAACTTTCTGGAAATTGGATGTTTGGGAAGACGATTCAAGGCGACGTAAACGTTTCGTGCAAAATCCCTACGGCTGCCATCATTCAGCAGCTTGTCTCAAAACTATGTTGGAAAACAAATTATCTGATAAAGAGGTATTTTAATATTTATGTTAAAGCTAACGAAGCAGTCTGTCGAGCTACAGAGTGATCACATGGTATATGTTTTGATGGAGATTTGAATGGCATTTTTTCTTTTTAAAAGTAGTGGAAAATAAAATTATTTTCAATTCATTCGGACATTGAAACTGTTCGTAAAACACAGTTTATTATTTAGAGCTCATTATAAATTTCAGGTTGATAAAGC
Organism: Cercopithifilaria johnstoni; assembly: GCA_916381525.1. Classification (NCBI taxonomy): domain Eukaryota; kingdom Metazoa; phylum Nematoda; class Chromadorea; order Rhabditida; family Onchocercidae; genus Cercopithifilaria; species Cercopithifilaria johnstoni. The sequence continues at coordinate 88,266 of CAKAEH010001559.1, read as the reverse complement.
TCGTGAAGATCTATTACGCGATTTAGTAGCACAACGTCTAGTTTCCATAGGATCGCTGAAAGCTGGTACTGCTTTAGGTGAGCTTGTCGATGAAACTGGTTTCGAAAAATGGGCCACTGAACCTGACGCTGCAATCGATTTGCAAAGAGGTAGAAAGTTTTGAATTTCACACATTACTCTTAAATGAGTAGCTGCTACTCAGCCAAACTTCTGTATAATACAGCATAATTAATTTTAACTCAACTGCCAATTTTGCTATTTAGTTGCTCTATCCATATTTTCTTTCATGCAAAATTCATGTAAAATTTTCCAAATATATGAGAATATAAATTTCATCATCGATAAATATAATCTCAAGAAACGAATATATTAAGCCCCTTTGATACGATATAGTTTGCAGTCTTTAAAGTCTCATATGTGGATTAATATTTCTTTGTCTTATATTGGCAGTAAATCGATATGAAAGTATTTAGCGCTGATGAATTGGTCTGATGCAAGTTTAATGGTCTTTATGAAAGGGTTTATGAGTAAGCTGTTTGGAGAAGAGCAGGAATTAGGGTATTAAGAAGAGAAGTATACTCGTATAAGTTTCAAAATTGAAATGAATTTTTTCTTCCATACCTATTGAGATAACAATGTGCAAATTGAAATAAACCTCCTTTTGGAACATATAATTATCTTTTCACGCTAATATTTTAAAGGCCATCTGCTTTTCGTGCTGCAGACATATTGGTACCTTATATGTTATTGTACAAAATACGTCACATTTCTTTCACTAAATAGCATTGTATGTTCTCTTGGTTTTTTTCGTACCTTGCTCTGATTTAAATACCATATTTGCCCTATCATTTTAGACAAGAAAAAAAATAATAAAATGGGCTTGACCGAAAGAGTTCGCATTATTATTGGTTGAGCATGACTTTACTCCTCAACATTTAAATATTTCGGGAATTTTGACGAATATTTAAACTAGTTTTTCAATGGTTTAAATGATCTGTAAAACCTTAAAATTTAATAATTTAACTTCGTATAAATCTTTGAATTATTTCGCTGTCATAAACAGGTCGATCGGAATAATTATTTTGCACTATAAAACTTTTTAGAATTTTGGAAGGGAATTAAGTAAAACGCTAAAAATCTCATTTGTTGGGAATTCAGAATTATGACTGCTTTGAAATAGCGTCAAACAATTTAGTAAGAATTCCTGAGATTTTGCTGAATTAGTTGCTTTTTTATACTTGCTAGCTGCCATTCAAATTAAGTCTAACTAGCGGAGATTGAATTTAAAAGGTGATTTTGTGGCCTGTCCTGAGATATCCTGTTAAATTTTACCTACGGAATCGATTCTCTCAAAATGATAAGATTCAGGACAAATGCTCGTAATGAACAGGTATGACAGCGGTAAACTGATGAGTGTAATTATCTGACAGTTGTGGACAGATGAGGTAGATATTTGATAAATCTATTTTGCAAACATCTGCTTCTCTATCAAAATACAAACATCTCAAATAGAGCAGCTTTTGATAACTTCCTAACAGTGTGGAATTATAATTTAAGATCGAACTATTGAAAACATTGAAGCAAACGAAATTAAATCGTTATGTGACAGTGTATCTTGACATTTCAATATCCATCATACCTTTCTGTGGCAGTAAAGTTTTAAAATAGTATCCATAGTACATCTTTCTTGAATAGAAGCTATTGAATATCTGTTTCGTTTTTCACCAAGAACCTTCGAAACATACTGTATTGTGTTTATGGCAATGTTACTATCATTCCTGAGTTACACCGTTATATAGGAATATTGTTTATCCGAACAGTGCTAGTTGGCATGTATTACTTTCTATGATGTCTTACCTTCTTTTGAAACTATGGATAACAGAAAGGGTGAATCGATATAACCAAAGGCCGAGGTGAAGGAAAGCATTTTATGGTAGCTGGTAATAATAATTGGAAATTAATCTGGCTTTTACAAAAGCCAAAATCTTGAAGTTCACTTGATGTAAAATAATATCAAATAGGAATGCTTTTCAGAGAAAACAACTTACGGAACTACAGCAAAGTTAATTGCGCCAGGCATTGTTATACCAGGAATCCTTTCCATAACGAATTATGAACTGTTTTTTGATGCTGACGAGAATGATCCGCTATACAAGGAGCAAGATCCTAAGGTTATTATCTCGCTTTTATTCAATATTTTTCTAAAACCTTCATTTTTAAAAAAGTGTCTTCTAAGTTACTGTACTGCAGAACTAGAATCATTAAGGTGTCTGATTTATACAATCAGCTAAGTTAATTCGTCTTGGTTGAAAGTTTTTGCTTTTAATTTTTTACTTTTTTTATTCATCCGGGGCTCTTCATGTTCGACGAGGAAATTAAATATACAGTTAGTTTAGTGTTCATAATGCCTACGAATTAAAATCTTGCTAATAAGCGATCTTAAAAGAGTAAGACAAATTTCGTAGCACATATCTCCCTGTCTATAATAGTAAAGTAAATGATAAAGGATATATGACTGAACATATATTATGAATAAGTGGTAAAAGCTACACATCTTTGATTCAAGAAACAATTTTAATGATGAAACTGTGGATATTAAGAATCATCGGTTCATTTCAGTTGAGCAGTATGATCACAGCAATATTTAACTATAAATAAACTTATCTGCAACTACAAACATTCAAATTAAATACTATGAAAATATGCACACATGCACAAACACGTACAAGAAGTTTGTTTTGAGCATTAAAAGTTCGTTGAAATATCCGAAATGTGGCTTATTTGTAGTTGAGCGCATTTAAGGAGTTCAGGAGCAATAGGAAAAGACAATAGAGTTTTCTAAAAATTGAAGGAAATTCTGATCAAAATTTCATCTGGGATTTTGTAAAAAAATTTTTAACGTTATTTGCATTTTCTTCGATGGAAGAAAAATGCTAATATTTAGTAGTTGGAAATTCTTATTCAAGTTCTGGAAAAGCGAAGGGAAGTCAAGGTTTGCTAGGATTATAAGGATTCAAGAGCGCGTACATTGAGGATCAATTGTCGAACAAGATTCCAAGTAATCTTTGCGCTTTGATCGAGAAGATGTGCCGGTTCTCCCTTGAGAAGGTCTAGCTGAGGCAAGAAGTAATGCGGACATTTTCTACATTGTAAACAGGATACCAGTTGTAATAGTACACCTGAAGTAAACAAGTCCAAAAGATCAATAATGTCTCTAATGTTAGATTTGTGTATGTTTTCGGACTTTTTTCTACTTTCGAATTTTTCGGTTTTTTAATGCAATCGTGCTATATAAAAATGATAGAAAAAACCGGCAATAATTTGAAGAGAATAAAATTAAGGTATATCTAAAATGAATATTTTCTTCAGCGATCCGGAAAGCATAACAAAACGATCCTTCTATATATATCACTTTTAGGGGACCTTACTGTCTTAACAGAACAGTTAATTTACAAATATATAATGACTTCAGTGCTTGAAGTGGAGGATTTTTCTTCTTTCATAGTTTTTATTTTTTCTATTCCATCTATAGGGTTTTAATATATCAGGATACGTATTACTGGTCTTTTCTCTTAGAAATGGTACTGTCAATGCGAATTTTCAAATCTAAGTTCTGTGACTTTTTTAGAAAAGAAAGCGAAAGGGCTGGATTTTTTCTTAATAGATGTTGTAATACGTTTTAGAAGGACCCTTTAAGAATATTTTGGGTTAAAAGAAATCTTTGTTTTAGATAAGTGAGAGTCTATTGAATTTGCTGGCTTTGTAAGAGCCCTTTGCTTTACAAGAAAAGCAGGGTAAAGAAAAAGTGGCAGTCTCTTTCAGCGATGATTATCTTTCAAAATACAAATTTAAGGTCAATCTGAATTGAGGACGTTTTAGTTTGATAAAATGTATACAAATACCAATGACTCGATCACCGATGAATCGTTCCTCCCATTCATATTCATTGTAGTGCTTCTCACATTCGAACAATAGTAGAGTTTTTAAAATGTAATTAGTAATGGGTGATTGCGGGAAGTCGAGGTGTGTGTCGCGTAGACATTTCAAGATTGAAAACGATTTACGTCTGCTACCATGTTGCAATAGTGTGTTCTCGGCATGGTGTAAACTCATTGCCCACGCGTCACCTTCCATTGAACTGGCCTGTAATTAATCACCGGAACGGACTCACCCAACTAATTGATTCTTTCTCTCCATGACGATTCATGTCGAAAAGACCGTACACTACAAATTGTTTTATATTCGATTATTATATCAAGGAGTTAATCAAATTTCATGGTAGATTGCTTTTAATAATTATAAAAAGTCATCGATATAAGCGTACTCAGAATGCTTGAGACTTCCTTATTTTTCTCTTTTCTCAAAGTTTAAATTTAAATTTTTCTCAATATATCCTATTTTGTGGTAGGTAGAATCTTATAATAGGACGTCTTATGATAGGTGTAATCAGACCAAAAGATTTCGTTTTATCTGATCTAAAAATGACTGGCTGCATATAGATGGCTCAAATTCTTTTTTATTTTTCGTAATGATTTCATTATTAAGTATTTGTCATTAAGTAAAATATAAAAGTATCATTTAAAGCGCACTTTGAAGTGTTGCTGAGACCATAGAAACAACTGATATTATTTTCGTCTTGTTTGGCAAGACCTGAGGCATCAGGATCGGTTCCCAAGAGTTATTCTAATAACACCTAGTTTTGAGGGATGCCCTTCTTTTTCAGAAGGTGCTCATTTGTGCAAAATCAATGATAGAAATGACATTATAAGGTGCCATAAATAATGTATTACGGTAGCGCATGAAGTGGAATGTGCTGCGCCCGAAGAGTTAATCGAATTAATAAAAGTTCTGCCACTTTTAAAGGGAGAGATTCATGATTTAATCACCGAAACACACACACACACACACACACACACACACACACATACATACGCATACATAGATGAGCGTTTGACTTTAATTGATTCCTACTTTTTAAAAGTTTCCTACAAAAGAAAACACAAAATTTCGAAAATTTATACGCTTTGTATAGAATTTGCGTAAAGCATAATGGATAAGCGGGAAAACGTGGATTATATCAAATGGTGGTGATGTTTATATCTAACTTTAACATATCAGAAACAAGATTTCTTTTACAAAATAAAAGAAATATTACGATATAGGGAATGTTATAGCGGCCGCATTCGGCTAGTTTACTTTCAAGCTTCGCTAAATAGGTGTTAAAATCTTTTACGTCAATGTCTTTCTCTTCGGCTCTGGAAACAAGTATTACTGTGAAATAACATTGCAAAGTTGTTTTTGGGAAAACACATAATAATCTTAGAAAGCAGTTACCGAAACAGACCTGTTTATTGGGTTGATTCTGGGCAGCATTAGTTTCCTTGCTGAATAAATCGAAACCTTCACTTTTCACTTCATTAGCAATGGATGGATTTGGCCAAGGAATATTACTTCGGGGCCAATGACTGGCACTTCGAGGCCAAATTCCATTGCATCGAAATGCACAAGTTATCTGGACAATATAGTCATCGTGTATCCTCAGTTTAACATCACTAGTATCAGGCACCATTTTGCAAATATCTCGATATTGTGACTTCTCCACACTTTGTCCTACCAAGGTGTGGAAACGACTTCGGATTTTTCTTGCTGATAGGTAACCGCTCGCGGTAATAAATTCCACCCATAACGACATTGATCGTTTTCGACCATCACTTAATTTCAGGACTGCACATCCTTGAATAGAGCCGTCATCGACAAAATTGAAAACTCCCATCTGATTGAGGTATAGGATTACTTCATATTCACATGGTGAATGAACTATTATCTGAAATCGTATTGTCAGCATTAGATGAGAGAAATATTGCAAACGACCTTTTTTATGGTCGAAGGTATGTATAACAAAAGAATTTCGGTGACTAGCAAATGCGTGAATAATTAATTACTTGGTCAGTTAGTTTCTTACATATAAGTTATTTAAGGTACTTTATATCCTCGTATGAGTCTTATTATTAGCTTATTAGATTAAATTTCTCAACTATCTTTGAATCAGAAGGTCTCTTAAATCGAAGAAGAGACGGATTTTTCGATCTCTCGACCTCTAAATTTCTCGATCTTTTGAGCTATTCCTGGATAGTGCATTAGTGGGATAGGATTTTATTGTTATGAAGGAACAATTTGCAACTTATTTCAAATGGGGTTTATCAAGGATGTTATCAAGGGCTCATTTTTTCAAGATGATGGTGATGCGATCTATCAAATTGACATATGAAGATAATATCTGATAGAATGTCAGTCTGCTTCCTCATATCGTTTTCATTATTTTGATTTGAAAAGGTGAATGTAATTCTGCCTTAAGTGAGGGAAAAAGATCACATTAAAATGAGAGAGATGTGAGTAGATGAAACAGGGAAGGATTTTGCAGTTAAGAATAAAATAAAATAATCCCATCTATATGATCCGCAATGTAAAATTGGGTACTTTCTCTTCGTTCCTTTATGACATTCCTAAAATCTCGGATGGTGGTAGTTTTAAAAATTTTTTGATTATTTGTTTAGAAGGTTACACCTTTGAATCCATTGTGATGGCTTGGAATTGCTTACCCCTTCATATCGACCGTTATTTTCGATGAGTGTAGAGATGAATCGAGGTTCTTGTGCCTCAACTTCTTTTAGAATTTCCTGGACAATCTTAGCGATCATGTAGATTGCCTTGTGTACATGACTTTTTCGGGTGGCTACCCTCTCGTTGAAGTAATGCGATATTTGGTAGGAAGTAACGGCAGCATTTTGGCCTAGCATCCTTGCCTGTTTTGTTGCTGTGCAAATTGTCGTAGAACCCAAAAATCATTGCATAACTAAAAAAGAAAAAGGATGGATTGAATAGATATGGTAGGGTGGGTAATAACTATTAACACAAAGCATCTTTAATGATAATGAAAGATGACAGCGGTGGTGATATATTAAAATGATTGCTGCTACTGTTACTGCTGTTGTTACTTCCTAGTAATCTTTCAGCAGCACTTTCACTGGTAATCGTTGGGGATTTGTTCGAATTGTTTTTTTTTTTTTTTTTGAGAAATCTGGAAGGAATGAGATGTTAAAAGGGTTAATGCCTCACTTCACTTTCCTTTGCTTCACTTCACAGATAGCTTCTTCAAGCCGACACCCTCTCCCCTTGAAAGCGGAACGAACTGCTGCCTTTCAACACACAACACATATTTGCCTAACATAAACTATCATCAATCAGTCAAGGAATCAAAGATAACAGCCCCCATCACGACCACCATCGTCATCACCACCATTATCATCATCATTGGCACGAAAGCGCTATTGGAGAGAGAGATACCGCCCGTGTTTCGTGGAGCCCGTGAAGGGTAATGGTGAGCGCATGTCGCATCATCGATGTGTATGTGTAAACCGAACTCCGCCCTGTTCGGCTATCTACCTGTTAAATAATAGATGGCATCCGTCTTTCCAACCTCTCCCATTCCTTCTTTCCTCTCCTGCAAGGTATCAGTGACCGTATCCATGGATAGAGAGATAGCACAACAGCTTAGTGCTCTCTCTCACTCTCCTCTTTCCCTCTTATTATTTCACAGTTTACCGCTTCAGCATTTAATCCATTTGTCGGTGTAATAATGGTTAGCTTACACATGAATGTATTAGAATGAATGCACAGGTAGTATTATCTCGTAGAAAGCGCGGGAGATGATATGGGCAGGAGAGACCACAAAACTGATGGGTTAAATTTGCTGAGATAGCAAACTAGCATTAAGGCATATTTAAAACTGAAAAATTTTAGTCTAGAAAGAGGCAAAATCCTACTATACTAATATCACTTTCTGCAAATGTTATATTGTTGATATTATGCAATCATGGACTGTTGAAAGGTGTAATTTTCGCATTGTTACATGTTCATCCACTCTCCTTTTGTAAATTTCAGGATAAAATTCCTCTCTCTCTCTCTCTCTGTGTATTTTTAAATGAAAAAAACTCATCAATTCATATTGCACTGTTAATAATCAAAATATGCTTAAAACACCGCAATATCATTAATTTGTTCTTTAGAAGATGGGATAATTTATTTAAGCCTGATGAGGAAATTTTATCCTGAAATTTTGTCGGCGGGATTTTCTAAGATCTTTCTTTTGGAAGCTTTTATTGAAAGTGGAAACTGTAGCTAAGTGTATCTGCAATGAATATCTTCTTCAGCTACTGTACTATGCTAAATGAATTAGATAAAAAAACATATCAAGGATATGGATTGTAGTGCTCATATAGTGATGAAACAGGCATGAGATGATATGGTAGAGGATGATTGTATAAGTTATAGGTATGTAGTGTTCTATATTCTCTGATTGACGTTTTACTAATTCATAATGACATCAATGAAAAACCGGCCAGCCTCTTTTTTCTGCCAATGTTAGCAGACACTAGATGAGTAGCGGGTAACCATCCTGATCGTTTTTCTGATAACACCATTATGTCCATCAACAGTATAATGCTGACTGTTAACAGTAATTTTGCAAAACCCAATAATAATGAGTCAATGAGTGATATTTATTCTGCACTCTCTCAGCAAACTTCGATCATTTTGTATCGTCTTACTGATAAGTGATCCTTTATTTGTCTCCAAGTTTGCATTTAATATCTCTTCACTTTCTTTGTTCTTAATTTTTTCCTAACTTAGCAGAAATCTGTCGTATATTCATTAATGTTATCATCGCTGCCTCTATTTAAAATAATCGCAATTAATCATTGTCATTACATGGCTTTAATTGAAAGCTTCGAAATATCATCTATAACATCGAATATTACAAATACAAATTCCTGTATGCAGCTTTTTCGTGAGCTAGTGTTACTTGACTTAGATAATTAAAAAAAAGTTTTAAGATGTGTTCTGCCCTTTCTTATCAATAAATCTTGTAATATTTATAATGCATAAGTTTTGGGAAGCTTATAATAAAGAGAAACAACTATAAGACTGCTCTAAATTAGGCACTTATCTACTTCCAAGTTTTCATCAATTGTTGCGGCTCTCATAAAATTCCTTCCCAATTATTGGAGGATTATAGGGAAATTTCGAAAATGTTTAATCTGTTTAGATACATTTTTGAAATTAAATTTCCAAATTGTTAAAGCACCAAATTAAAAGAACCATCCTGTATTGGTATATTGAATTAGCAGGTGTTTCTCATACATTCTCAGTGTAATAATTCCAAAAACTTTTTTGCTTTCTTTCGTTTTATTACTGTTAGGTGAAGAGAACAGGCAGGAAGCGCATTTTATGTAGTAATTGTGTGTTCGATTCTCAATTATTTCTTATCACACAAATTTCATTGTAACAATCTTTGCGATATCACTGAAACGACTGCTGCCTTCCCGGTCTTTGCTTCTCATTTGAAACTGTTTAAAGTGAAGCTGAAAATTGAAAATAGTGAGTTATCTATTTTGTGCCATTTGTAGTAGATGAAATTTTGCATCATAAATTAAATAATGACTTCTTTAATTAATTATTAAAGGATTCTCGATAGAGGAATAAGGAATTTGTTTCATTTCTAATTAGCTTTAAAGCTAATAATAGCTTGCTGTGAAGCTTATTGAGGTAATGATGGACGATGTGGCCATCATCATACCACTTTTAAAATAATTGCATCCTATGTGCTTCTGCACTTCCAATGTGCTTCGTGGATCGCAAAATAAGCGTATAGGTCGTTCAAGCATAGAAGTAGATCGGGTGGTAAGTAAAAATATGAGAGTAGTTTAATTCGAGAATCGCTATATTTATTTTTGTATTTTCATTGAATGAAATGTGTTTGTTCGATTAGCTTTAGCTAACTTTGAGAGAAAAATAGCGAGAAATGGAAATGAAGTAAGGGTAATGGATTTTCGGCGTGAATTATTGGACTGACTCATCAGCACTCTGTTATGGATGTATGTTTTCTTGGCTTTTGATTGTTCATAACTGATGGGACAATTGGCAATAACGACGCACCAGCATTTAGCAATGCTAGTGAAGTCAGCAGTGAGTGACTGCCAAGTGATTGAATGGACCACTGAAATGGTATAATTATTCAATTGAGTTGTTGCCCTGAATGAGATCAGCCGGCCTCCGTTGTATGCGTCAGTAATTTTCTGTCATTACTCATATTCATCGGGCCATGAGCAGGGATTGATATGATAATTGCTGTAACTGAATGGGTTTGGCTGCTCCTGGATCATTGATCTCTGAACACCTGACTGAGCACAAGACGTTCATAGGCACACATGGCACCAGATCGCTCCCATTATTCCCTCGTAATATCAGAAACATAGGGATTGAGCCCTTTTCAAATAAATTATTCAAATATAATTGCTCTGAATCGTTCAAATGGAATCATTTCCTGTTCGTTCGTTATTTGATGACTTTATGGTCTGCAGAGTATAGTTGTGGTACCACTGAGACTGGTTTCCTTTTATGTTTTATATAGGATGGATTAGACGAGGATGAAGTTAGATTAAAATGAGCCAGTTTTTACAAAAATGATTTAGTAATTAAGAACTAAAAGTAACGAATTGAGAACGAAATCTAAAAGTATTGTTAACGAAATGAAAATTTAAAATAAGTGAATTTATCTGAGCTTCATTTGTGCCATCATTTACTGCTATGCTGAATATGCAAACTATCTCGTTAGATGCAACCCGGAAATGTGATGGAAGGAGGAGTCAACTGAGCAGGATCCTAAACTTTATTTCAGAATTGAAATACCTTACTGTTTTCAGTTTGTTTATTTAATAAGACAATTAGCGCTCCATTGTTACATTGTTTCTTTTTGATAATTACTGGTAAAATAATTATCAGGAGTGGACTGAATATATTAGAAGACAGGCAAAAGACAAATATATTAGGTTATTGCTCGTCGCCTGGTAATTATTAGGAGACGGGCAGTAGCCTTGTGGCAAATAATATCTAAAGGCTAGAATGATTTCCTATTTTGACTGTGTCACCTCTACATCTATTAATAAAATTAGATTACTGTAGCAGTGTATCAGGCTATCAACCATTATTCAACCCATCCGTTTATGCTCAATAAACTTCCTTTGAAATGTTGAGAATTTTTTGAAAGCATTAGCATTTAATCTCTTGCTTTTACCGTAATCCATATGTGCCTGTGTATGTGTATGTATGTATGTGTGTTTGTATATGTATATGTATATATTTATGTGTATGTGCACATAGCTGGTCGAATTTGCCATACATCAGTTCCGCCCATTTATATTTAATAAGAAGAGATATGCTCTTATTAGTGGCAGTATGTTTGATTTGTTTTAAATTTTATGCGAATTTAGGTAAATAAATGAATGTAAATGAAAATAGAATGATCTGAATGTTATCTTGTGAGAAAGAAAGGAAAGAAAGATATCTGAGAGTTGAAGAGTAACATAGATGAAACAGTCGAGATGGGATATCTTCAATGATATGTATTGATCATATTCCATCCCGTTAAACAGTGATCGAATAAATTGTTAGCTTATCAAAATATCAATTCATATAAGTTGTTCCTTATTAAACGGATGTCATTGTCCTTTAATTTGATGGGCCTAATTTTTCTTCTTTTCATGGCATAACTAGCCCAATTGTCTCTCAGTGCCACAACTGACCAATTGCATCTTCGATCTTTCAAACTTAATCACATCTTTTCCTAATATTATTACCACTGATTTACAGATTTTATTGTATTGTGATAATTTGCATGGGCGATGGCATTTTCACGAGATACGCGCTATTTTCTTGCGCCGTTACTTACTCAAAAATATCGCACTGGAACTATTCCTTGCTTCAAGAAGTAAGTTATATTGTCTTAGTAGTTCATAATATTTGCAATTAAAGCATTACTGAAAACTACGGATTAATTTTTTGCCTTTTTTTTTCTTCTAGCTGCCATTATGTTCGCATTTACGGATGAAAACACAGTACGTAAAGTGGTGGACTGTTTACCGCGGGTTGGTGTCGGTGCTAAATATGGTTTACCGCAAAGTCGCAAAACAAGTCTTATGACCCCGCGGCAACTTTTCAAGCATTCTGACATGCCACAGAAATGGCAGCGACGGGAAATCTCGAATTTTGATTACTTGATGTTCCTGAACACCGTTGCTGGTCGAACCTATAACGATTTGAATCAGTATCCTATTTTTCCATGGGTTTTGGCAAATTACACATCACCAACTTTGGATCTCAACATTGCATCCAACTTTCGAGACTTATCGAAGGTGATTTTCGGTTTTCTCCATCTGTTAAGACATTTTAATAATTGATTTAATGCTCTCATCCCAGTCTAGACATTCGAAGATGGATTTGATATAATTACGAGTAATCTTCAGCTAGACAAAACATATACTGGCTTTAATTGACATTTGATCTCAAACATTCTGTCCATTAACGTACATGGTATGCTATTGTGAAGGTGATATGAGCAAGTTCGTCGGATATTTGTATAATCAATACAAAGTATTATTAAGAGGACTCGGAAATAATGCAAACTCTGCGGCGCTGAATAGAGCTGTCCCGTGTGTGATGCTTGATTGATGTTTAATGTGGTGGGTGCAGTGACTGCATGATGAATTGCATGCTTTCCGCCCTTGTTACAACTTGATAAGAGCGAAGTATTTCACATGCCAACGGGTTACATAGCCGCTTCTTTACATCGACATCGTCATTTTTGGCATTTCGACTCCTTCTGTATCCTCCCTTTTTTAATATACTTTTTTCCTTCTTTTCATTTTATTTCAAAATAGCATTGAAATTGTGGGTTTCTTAAGGCGCACAAGTCTAGTCCGAACAAGATTGTGGATAAGAGGTACATTGATTGCAGTCTCTGTGATCCGTTTCATCTCTTTCACTTTAACCGAAATTTATTGAAGTAATTTTCGAATTGCAAAAAAAAGAATGTCGAATTGAAATCAGATTGCTTGATGTTTTTTGGAGTTCTTTTAATGAAAATATCGTAATTGCAGCCAGTTGGAGCGTTGAGCGAGAATCGGCGTAAGTTCTTCCAGGATCGCTACAGCTCATGGGAGCACGAGACTATCCCTCCTTTCCATTATGGAACACATTATTCAACGCAAGCATTCACTCTCAACTGGTTGCTGAGAGTTGTATGTTTTACTTTCATATCATTCATCTAAATATGAAACTAGATTTGAATACTTCCACAAAGTCAGTGTGGAAGTATTCAAATCCGTGCTCTCCCACAAAATGGACTGATGCTATAAAAATGCTGTGAAATCGAGTAACTACGAGTTCAATCAGAGGAATAGAGTAAAACAGTTGAATTGAAATTAAATGATGGTCGTCCACAGACTGCTTCTATGTCATTATTTGCAGAACTTTAACAGACTGTACAATTATTTTCAGCACGATTTCATACTTCCATAGTTTCCCGAAATTCATAATTTTTTTTCCAGGAGCCGTTTACGACAATATTCTTACACATGCAAAGTGGTAAATTCGACCATTCCAACCGTCTGTTTCATAGCATAGCAGAGGCCTGGGAGAGTTGTCAACGTGACTCGCATGACGTTAAGGTGCATGCTTTTCAAATTCTATGGAATCTTCTCAATTATATCCATTTAATTCTTCCATACAGTCCTGTCTAGACATCGCGTTACGGGAGGAAATGGTGACGGAAGTGTGGGTAAATCAACACTTGGGAGATCGATCAAATCCCGCATAAGGCTATAATTGCCATATGTCCGTATATCTTTTAATTATGTCAGTGTCAGTAGTGCACTGCAATTCTATTTAATTACTGATTTTAGCTTTTTAATTCTTAAATCTTTTAAAGATTTGATTCACATTATTCATCAATTTTAAATTGTCGAAATTTCTAAAGATTTAATAATTATAGGAATTAATACCGGAACTGTATTATATGCCAGAAATGTTGCTAAATACGAATGGATATGACTTAGGGAAACGTGATGACGGGTCTGCTGTTGGTGACATCGTTTTACCACCATGGGCAAAAAGTGCCGAACATTTTATTGCATTACATCGGCAAGCACTTGAATCGGATCTTGTTTCTTGCCAAATAAACCAATGGATTGATCTTATTTTTGGTTACAAACAGAAAGGGCCTGAGGCGGTAAGTTCCTTTGCTGATAGGACGATCTAACTTAACCCAAGTTAGACCAACAAGCGATTGAGAGAAGATGCCAGTTATTTAGGGACATTTGCCATTTGGTTTAGAGGTATTAATTTAAGCAGTAATTTTAGTTTATGTATACTGAAATAGAATAGGGATATTAATGTGCAGTATGTGGAAAGTATTAGAATTTATTAAACAGTTCTTTAGAAAGATTTCTACTTCTGATTTACAGTTAGCTGTTATCCTAAGGTATTTAAAAACTTACTAGTAGGGAATTTGCAGGTTCGTGCTACAAATGTCTTTTACTACCTGACGTATGAAGGAACATTGGATTTAAATTCGATTGATAATGCGGCCATGCGTGAAGGTCTCGAGCAACAGATGATATCTTTTGGGCAAACTCCCGCTCAGCTCATGACCGAACCTCATCCGCCTCGTCATTCCATTATGACTATCGTAAGTCGCTTATGCTGTCGTTATGATGGTGATAAATCTGACAGTTTGATGTCGGTGTTTTTGACATTGTCAATCTCATTTCAGAGTCCGATGATGTTCCAGTCCTGCCGTGATGATTTATGCATGTTGATGAAGTTTATATCGAACAGTTCAGTGGTTCACATAAGTGCAAATACATTTGCACAATTGTCACATCCTACGGTTATTTCGATAACAAATAATTTGATCTTTTCACTGAATCGGTGGAATACGAATTATACAGGTTGGTGACTCTATAAAAATTATAAAGAGCTATTATGATATGCAATCATTTTATTGGCAAAAAGCATTCAGACATACTGCCATGACATTAGTGCAAAGGAATGCGACATTGAGATCATGTCGTCGAACTTGAGATTGATAAGTTCTGGAAAAGTCAATGTTTTCATCTAAACAGATTTTTCCTATTTCTTTGATGATGCTACGCATACTTGAGTAATTTATAGGACTGAGGTTTTAGTAGATATTTTACATTTCATCAATTAGTAAAATGCGTGTTGGAAATGTAGAGATCAGTCCTTTTTAAAATTTGAATATAGCTAAACCATTTTTTTAAAGGGTCATCAGCTCCTTCGCTTTCTAATACCACTGGCAATCAAAATAACGACAATAACGCGGATTCAATGGGTAACACAATTGCAAATCTCCCCTTGACAGTTGATCCACTTCTGGCTGCGGGTTAGTGTTTCGGATTTTAAAATTGTTTGTTGTGAAATCACTAGCGCTATTCGGCCATGCAATGCAGTACAGGCATGATGACACTTTGCTGCACAGTCATGTATGTGATCCTTTCAAGGAAGTTTACAAGAGTTCTGCATAACTAGTCGGGAATAAGTTTTTTTTGGTTTAAATCATCGCAACTTTTGTTAGCCAACCAAAATATTAGCATTTTTCCTAATGTGTATATTAATTGTTGAACATCAAGCCTATTTTAACCACCATGCAGTGATATACGACACCAATGATATATGTTAGGCGTAACTTTGATGAAAAGTAATTTGAGTCGTTATTACAGGTAATCCATCTCAACCATTGCCTCGTCGACACTTGGGTGAACCATTTGATCAACGCTTAAAAATTCGTTGGAACAATTTTGTAACGACAGTTGAAAGTCGTTCAATAATAGCATGCGGTTATCCGGACTACAGTTTTCGTGTTATTGATACAGACACCGGTATGATATGATAGCACATTCTGTTGCATTTACTTTTGTTTTATTCAGATTTTTAGAAATGTTTATCAGATCCAATCATATCTCCCCTTATTGATTCTGTTCTAGCAAATGTGAAGCATTGTTAACTATTAATTGATTTAAATATTAATTTATAAAATTCAATTGCTCTAGCAAAAGTGCGGCAAGTAATTTATGGGCACTGTGACGTAGTTACGTGTCTAGCACGTTCTGAATCTAACCCATTTGCTGATTGTTATATTGCTTCCGGTAGTTTGGATTGTACGGTGGTGTTGTGGCACTGGAATGCGCAAACACAATCGATTGCTGGAGAATATAACGTTATAGGTCGGTATTTCTGTGTTTTGGGAGTTTTGAACAAAATTGGACGTAAGTCCATATTATTAGACATGAAATAGTAAGGATCGATAGAATTATATAGACTTAAGGATAGCGGTTGTACGAAGATAATTAATTTGCCGTTTTGATTATGGTGGTCACAGCATCAAAAAGTGTAATTCAAGAATGAAAAGCAAAGCTGAAGTGAAAAAAAATTCTTTAAAATAACTTACTATCATTCTTCCCAATTTCTCACTATTGTTTTGTGCTGTAATATTCTTGGATCAGCGACTGATTCATATATCATATTTGTTTTTAAAATTTAATTTTGACATTTAGGAGAAGCAGCGACACCTCGTGCAATATTGACTGGTCATGAAACTATCGTCACGATGATTTGTGTATCAGCTGAACATGGTATTGTTATTTCTGCATCTCAAGGTAAACATATTGTGTAGATTTTAACCTTTTTGTTAACTCTCAGACTTAAGATATGGAGTTATTCAAAAGAGTGAAATGTTACAAAAATGTGATTAATAATGTAAACGTTTAAGTACTATTTGCAGATGGAACTGTTCTCATCCACACTACAATGGGTGATTTATTAAGGCGACTGGAATCCGAAAATTCCCAGAGCTTCCCTGATAAAGAAGTGAATTTGTTGTTAGTGTCGCGAGAGTGTATACTGTTAGTGCTGCATGGACATGATAATTTAGTTACCTTTACTACAAATGGACGAGAATTAAATTGTTTGAGGTTTCCTATGCATTTTTTTGTCTTTTCCATTGCTTATATGAAGAAGGAAGCTGCTGTAAGCAGCAGATTTAATGGTATTTGTGATTCTGCTAGTATGTTAGTGCAATGTAATGCGGATGATGAGGATTAAACAATAAATTTAGGACGAAATTGATGAGGATCAGAAAAAAAATAACTCTGTCCAGTTTTACTGCACAAATTTCTTTGCAGAGTTCCTGAAAGGATTTTATGTGGAGCACTATCACGTGATGGAGAATACGTTGTTGTTGGAACGAAGGATGGCCGTGTTGCGGTTCTACGACTTTTCCCTATGCAGCTGTTGTACACATTCCAGGTTAATAATTATTTATAAGCTATTAAAGGCAGTCGTACTGGCTGGTATATTCATTTTTGACAAAACCCACCGCTTCGTTTTTTTGTAACTTAAAATTCTTATTTTAGCAAACAGACAGCGCAGTTCGAAGCATAGCTCTGTCTTCCAATCAACGTTTTGTACTGGCAGGACTTGACTCCGGCGCTATTATTGTTTTCAATATCGACTTCAACAAATGGCATTATGAGTATCGCCATCGTTATTCATTACGATGACTGGGAACCTAGGATTTACCACTCATATTAGTTTTTCATTTCTGTACTATTTGCCCATATATTCAATGATATTCTTGGCTATATTCACTAGGTTTTTTAAGCTAATTTTATGAGGGAAATAAATTAATTACTTGATCATCGATTATGTTATCACAGTTATCTGTTTCAATTTGATATTGTGATATGTTGTTAAAAGTTGTGATTTACTTTTGGTTTGGTTGTTTAGTGATCTTTCATTTTCCCATTTGTGACTGGTGAGCGGGACTTGAATGTAATGTAACACACACACGAACACACATTAGCTTTTCTGTGTAGTGAGGATTTCAGGAGCCATTAGTTGCATGATGTAAATGAAATGCAAATAATGTGAACTCCTAATTTAGCATATCTAAAAATTTTGATCCGAGCAGTTGTGCTGCTCGGTACATAGAAAAAATTCAAAAGTGTTCAGAAGAGCACTCCTATAATGCTCCGTGTACCCTTTCCATTTGAGCTCTCCTAAGTTGATACTGTTGTTTATTCCAATACGTGATAATCTCTTTTGTTCGAAATACCTTTGCTCATCGCTATGATTAATAAATCGTTGATTTGGTTTAAAAAGCAGTCATAAAGGAAAAAATGCTACTGCAGTTGGGGTGTATCTATGATAATAATAAGGATCTGATAATGCTGAAGCACAAAGGAAACATCCATTTTGTTATTTCGAAAGCCAGAGATAAACGGGTGAGGAGGTAGGTGCTTAATATGTTAAAGAGATAAACGGGCGAGGAGGTAGGTGCTTAATATGTTAACTATGTGACCTATTTCGAGATGTATGGTGTGTTTTGCGCATTAGAAATCAAATTGTAAGGCAGCCCAGTAGTTATGTGAAGTCAAGAAATGCTTCGTAATTTAGTGGGTAGGCAAAGGCACTATCCTGCAGTTCTTGACGTTTTCTTTTGGTTATGTCTCCTAACACCAAAGATTTACTCATACATCATAATTAATTAAGTGTGGTTTTACTGCGCTATACCGGTTTTGATATATCTGGACTCAATTTCATCTCGTCATGACATTTTCATTTTGAGTTAACCTGTTCAAAAGCACTCATTCCCTTTTCATTCCTGCACTCCTAAAAGTTTAGGGACGAAGTCCTTTCTCTATCATATTAGTTTTAACAACTTCGCTATACTGATAATCTATTTTGTGTTATAGCAAAACTGCCAACCTACTACATGAAGTCCACATTTGTACGTAGCAAACACTAACAAACCGGAAATATGACAATAAGCAGCGCAACCAATTAGCTATTAAATGAACAGCAAATAGAATTAGCTGCTGAATGAATAGCAAATGTTTTTTGCCAAAAGAACCAGTGGATTGATCTTATTTTGGTTATAAACAGAAAGGGCCTGAGGCGGTGAGTACCTGAATTAGGGCGACCATATATCAAGAGTAGCAGAATGATTAGATAGAAATCCCAATATTACAGTTTAACAGCTTATAAGTGAATGCCATCAAGTTCCATCGTAATGCAGAATGCTATCAAGTTCCATCGTAATGCGTAATGCTAGTAATGCAGAACTAGCAATGATCAGCATAAGACTACCACCTAAAGGCTAAGGTATCACCAACAAATTTTGTGCAATGTTGATGCATGATCCATGTTGTATGATTTAAATAACGAGAAGATATTCAATTCCTAGAAAGTTAAGCTAAGGACAAAACAACATTTATGTACAAGAGTATATATAAAAGTAGGAATGGACAAAAAAGAAGTGTATCTTAGTAATGTACAACCAAAGAAAAGAATAAAGTAGTAAGATTAACCATATTAAGGAACAACTACTTAAGATGATATTTTTTTTGCTTTCCTCACTGCAGATAGCAAGTTTTCGGAAAAGAGCTTTTGGTGAAAAACGACATAAATTAGTTGCAAAACATACTGTTCCTAGCTTAAAAAATACAAATTTCGAAATGACAATCCCAATTGGAAACTAATTTACATTTGAATTAAAAAATGCTTCCAAAAAATTGCTTCTAGAAAGCAAATCTAAACTCTTTGCTATTTGGAAGCATCAAAGTGACCGATTTGAGAGAGATCCATACCAAACGAGCTCTGAACGGTTGATGCGTACCGCTTGGAGAGAGAACTGGAAAAATTCCAGGTGCTGACTGTGACTTGACACATTTCAATTGGCTCTGGCCCATACCCTGTAAGCACCAAACGTCACTGACATTTTGTGCATTTGAAGAGAGCAGATACAGGTTTACCTAAATGCTTCAATAAAGCTGCTCGAATTTAGAGTTCTTTATTCTATGCCCAAAAACAAATGATAAGATTCCGCCCAAATCCTGAATTTCGTGAGGGATAAAACTACCGATGTTACAATTGTCTGTATGTCTTAACAGAGAAAAAGGACTGACCAAGAATGTCTGTGACGTTTGCCAAAATGATAATTTAGCTTCTTCTGCTCCGTAAGTCGCTAAAAATTTACCATCTTCTGAAAATGCCACTGCTGTAACAGCACCTTTGTGAGCTTGTAGCGTCTGAAATTAACTTTTATAAGTACCTCTATGACACGCGAATGTCATATGAAAGAATTCCATCCCACACTACTATTCCAGATCAAATGTAATCCATCTATTTTCTTTTCCCTAAAGCTTCTGCATATTTTTTGATTTTTGACTTTATCATAATATAAAAGAGATGATTTATTTTAGTAGAGTATAATTATAAATCATTATAAATCAATTATAAATCATGAAAAAAGACAATACCTGTGCTTTAGCAGCTCTTAATTCATGAACGACTATTGTGCCATTTCGCCCACCAAAAGCAATTCGACGAGTATTCGGACAGTATGCAACCATGTAAAACCAGAAAAAAAAATCTTTATCTTTTCTAGTTTTTAATGTTTCAATGCAGCAGAAAAAGATTCTATAAATAAATTCAGTGGTATGGACACTGCAGAAATCAACAAACGTGACAAAAAGATGGCATACCTTGTTATTGGTGGGAAGATTTCTGACAATGATTTGTGCTTAAGTAATGACGCATCCAAACAGTGGACAAGTATATCACCCACCTGAAATGATTATTTAAAAGAAATGCAAAAAAACCCAAATTGAAAATTCCGTTTCATAACTCCAACTCAAATGATATATACCTACCGGGATCATCAAGTCAGCAACGCTCGTATACTCCTTTTCAGATAGCAATTCCATGATACGTAGCACCTCTGTTCGACATTTTAGTAGTGGACTACTAGTCGAATGTTGAATAGTTTGATGTTGTGCAACACTATTGTAACGGGCCACCTGAAATAAATTGCGCCATAAAAACAGTAACACAATAAGAAGTATAGATACTTAATTAAGTAAAGGCTCTAAATAAAAATTACAAAAAAAAACTTAAGGCATAAACAATTAATCAACGAATATTTTGTATAGTGGCATTATGACTATTAAGGAGCTTCCAACATCAATTACAATAAGACGAAGAAATTTTTCTATCATTAATATAACCAACTTCTTTACTTAATGCCGTGATTACTGCGGGTGGACGTGATGTAGCAATTAAACTTAATGCATGACGTGCTGTATGACACACATCCACTGATGGAGTTAAGATAGCTGCTGTGGTATCCCTGCAAATTTATCTAAATTGGATATCAGTGGGAACTTTTTCTATTCTCTTACACACAGAATGAGAAGCAAAGAAATATTAGTATGTTTTGACAGATTAATAGTAAAGAATTACATAGACTGCTTATCGGCGCTAGTAGCCAATTCCAAAAGGACCAGCAAAAGTTTAGTAATGTCCAGATGAGGTTGCCAAACGCTGAAGCCTCGTCCGATCAAATCTACAGCAGCACGACGAAGTGGTGAATGAAATGGTAATAGTGTTGTTGGCGGAGCAATAAGTAGTTCTAAGAGGGATTGTGCAGTAGCTCGTGAAATGTCCAACTATAATTCAAAAACAAATCATTTTCGATTGCTGTTAATCTTACTAGTGGTAACAAAATCCCAAATACGAAGCATAATAATAATGACAATGACACTTTCCATCAGAAACTTATTGTAGTCGAATCATCTCTACAACCAACCTTACTCATTTCGTCTGGAAATTCGGCACCAATCACGCCAAGTAATATTAATGATGTTGCTTGATTTCGTCGAATTTGCTGTACGCCAGCTCCTCTCGACAACTTAACATCTACTGAAATTAATGAAATAGGATTTACCTTACACATGGAAATTTTAGAAGATCTCCTTCATCTCCTACCTAATATTAGTTATTGGGTCACATAGTCAAAATAATCACTCTAAGTTATAAACTGATTAGTTATAAGCAATTACTGATTACAAATAACTAAGAAAAGAACTATAACAACTTAATTTCAAAAAATATCGTTTAGATTAACCTTACCATTGACAGCTGGATCTGGGAGTGCTTTTTCACCCTTGCGATGAGGAATTGGAGGTGGTTGCGAAACATTGGTTCCAAGAGCTGTATTCATAAATGCTATCAAAGCACGGTTACCAAAAATTGATAGGTTAGGATCCAGAAGGGTTGGAAGAAATGCAGACCACGATTCCACCAAGCGTTTTCGACCATTGACACTAAGACGTGTTAATTCTCTAGTCAATAATGCCTGAGCAGCCATTCTCACTTCTAGACATCGATCTTGCCACCTGAAATCCATCACAGTGAGAGATAAACTTATGAAAGTGTTGCTGACAGTTTAATCTCCATTTTACCTAAAGTATATAATTTCCAACAGTACCTACCAGGGGTTCTTAAACACAGGATTCCAAAATAAATTTGAAAAAATAAATCTAAGAAGAAGTAAAAAAAAATATCTTTTTGCGAGCAATTCTATCCTGGGCGGACAATAAATACTCTTTGGTTTGATCAGATCGGGTAAGAGACAACAATGTAGTGCAGCAATTAACGACCAGCCTTGTTTCAACTGCAAATCGTTCTCGTGAGACTCAGCACCGGAAGAACGTAATGCAGAGTTTCTGGAAAACCATTGGAATAGAAATTAATACTGAACAATACCAACATAACAACTAGCTGATACAAAAACTTCACCTATACTGGTTTTATAACGAACATTAAAATTCCAAATGATATTAATTATTCTTATTATACTTTCACATTGAGCAAGATAAATGGATTATCATCAATCCCTATCATTCGTAGACAGATAAGATAAAATTTTGAATGGTTATTATGACCTTATAAGAATATTCCTTTTAGCGATATCAAAAGAAGCGCCATGTAATGACATCAAAGTATTCGCAAGAGCAATAACTGCCAAAAGATGTGCTGTTGTCAAAGAACTGCCTGTGGCCCATCGAACAGAACTTGCAAAACTATCAAATGAAGCAACATTATTGAATTTTCCTGTAGGCATATATACCACCAGATGTCCTAAAATGGACAATCTGCGAAAATCAATAATAATAGGTTCGTGGCTGCGTATCCGGTTTAAATACAGAACAGGTCATCATATTACACCGAATAATAAAACAGAGAAATGGAGCATTGTTTCATAACCTCTTAATTGCAAGACATGAAATATAGCACTTGAATAATACCTGGTAAAGCGTCTAAAATGATATAATTAAAAGATGATACTAATTTGAAAATACAATGAAATAATAAACCTTGTTGCGATTCAACACCAAAACTTAATGGTATCGATGGTTTCACAAGGCGCAATTTTTTCAAGCAAACTTCATCCAAGTCAGGATCAAGAGTCCAGGCGTATAATAAACTCATACAAAGCTTCGCAACATCCAGGTAAAGATTGGATCCCGTCTGCCATGCAATTTTTGCCAGCGCTGTACGAGAATCTGACTGCTGTTTACCCATCAATATTGTTGATAAGGACTTGTTTTCCACATTTTCACCTGATGACAATTCATCTCCGAGTACTAGAAGCCCAGCTGAAATTATAATTACTCACACCATAAATGTGCAGAGATTGATAAATGATAGCAAAATTTGTAAATAAAATTACAAATATAGAAATTGTAACGTACCGACTAAAGAGTCAACGTTGAAAAATACAAGATGTGGTGAACTAGGGGCTTTGGCCATAGCTTGGATGTTCATTGGAGGTGGCAACTCGAGAACTTTTTCAGCTGTACTTGCAACTTTTCCATCCCGGTTGCCAGTTGCAATTTGTTTCATCTGTAATTCTTGGACTAAAGTTTAAAACAATCTCGTTGAAAAACATAAAAACATTCAAACGTTATTGAAGTATTTAATTAACATAACCTTGTGCATGTTTCAGGTAAAACACAATGACATATAGTGCAGATAGCTCCCACTAATTGATAGGACATTTCAAGGACAGAAGCGAAATCAAACTTTGAATTCCCAAGGAAACATACCACAAGTATGTTTTTATTTCTCAAAGCACGAAGCATTTGGACGGCTTGTGAAGCGCCAGCTTCGTCGTCTATCTCGGCCACACCAACTTGTTCACTGCACGCTATCAGAATTTCTTCCGCCATTTGGCCATTAACAATTCTTTCCAAACATGCTGAAAGATTAATGAAAATATTTTGAATGTTATTATTTAGCAAAAAAAATTATTTAAAGAGAGAATTTGTTGTACTTATATTCTTAAGTTCGCTATTACAAAAATACAAACCGAAAATTCATGCTTACTAGAAACTCGATCTTTTAATAAGCACTATTTTTTCATGAGTTTTTACATTTCCTACATGTAAAGAAAAAATCTTTTTTGTAATAGAACACATAAAATGCAGCGTGGAATGAGATACCGTAAACAATTTGCATTAATAATCAGTGATATTTTAATCAAACTACGGATACGAAACACAAACCGGGATCCATTTGCCACACATAAACAGATTCATCCTCACATTTCAGTAGGAGGAAATTATCCAACGGTCGCCATTTTACATCCACTATTGGAAATAATTGCCGGCTTGCCAAAAGAAGACATTTATTTTCTTTCAAAGACAAAAGCGCAGCTGAATTATCTCCAGCTACTGAACAAATTGTATGGAGAACTCTTGGCTGAAACAACAATTTTGAAAAATATGGATGCCATGCTGCAAAATACATGATTAGAGAAATGGGCCGTAACATACATTGCATGTTTCCGGAGGAATAAGCATGCGAAGGATTGGACCGCCCTGGACACAAAACCGATATAGTCTTGATCCACTATTCAAATTCCAAGTTATAACAGAAAAGTCGCTGGATCCAGACAACAATATCTGTTGGTCATATCGCGGATGTTCTTCATGTGGATAAAGAAAGCATGTTACGGCAGCGGTATGACCATATAAATGCCGACAACTAGGTTCTGTAATATAGCTTCATTGCCAGTGGCATGGGTTTCTTAGAAACAACAGATCACAATCATACCTTATGTAACAAATGGGGGCAAATGGTAACCTTCGCTTTTGGTTAGCAATTGTTTTGAAATAGCGTCGCAACCGTACATAAGGATTATAACCCCGTCTCCACGTCCAATAAGAAGGCGTCCTTGGCTACTAACGTAATGAGTAGCTGTAACCTCGCAATCGTCCTAAACTACAGTACACTATACCTTTGTCAATTATTTTCGAAATTTGCAAAACTTATAGTTGTACACATACTTCACCATCGTATATGGATGGCGGCGAGTTTTTCAAGCTATTCCACTGACATTTTATGCTTGTTTCCAGCTTGGGTCGCTCGAATATCAATTGATGCTTTGATTGTATTGGTAAAACTTCATTTAATTCCCATAGCGTTATATTGCTTTCAGTATCGGCTCGCCAAACAAATTGGGAAGCTGAGATGCAAAATATCATGTGTGTTGACTGCTGAAAATGGACATATGATGAAAATAAAAATCACACAATTTTGATATAGCTAGCGATGTAAATATCGTTGAGAGAAGTTACTTCAACAAATAAAAGAGGCAAAGAGCCATGAAAATTACGGGGAGTAATCTAAGTCAGAAATTTTCACCAACCAGATTATCAGTTGATTTGTTTTGTAAAATCATCAGCAGTGTCGGATCACTATGTCCTTCCATCACACTTCCTGAGCCACTACCGCAAGAAAGCAACCTAAATCAAAAAACGTGCTTCTGACAGCTGCCAAAACAAATTTGAGCAGGCAATCTATTATACTTCACAGATGGTCTCATGTCTTATTAAGGCAAAACTTACGAACGTGGAAGCTGATAAATATATACACAGCCATCTGCACAAGCTACTGCAGATCGCTCATCAGATAATAACTTCCCGTCACAAATTTGTTCATCAGAAAAATATACTACCAAACGATTAAGATCAGCCAGTTGAAACACCTGGAAAAGAGCATGCACAAAAAAACAAAAAAAGATAAAAAACAGCTATGTGGTGAAGATGAATTAGGCAAAATAAAATGTTATATCAATGCTATCTGCCAACACATAACCTTTACGATTTGCCTGAAGGAAGTATCTCTTGCTTCCCCCTAGTATTTTTGCTTACCTTATGTGGTAATATTTTTGACTGGATTTCGTAATTTACACTTCTTTCACTCCAAATTTAATTTTGCAAGAACGCACCTGCCATGAACCAGAATTAAATACCACAAATATGGAAGGTGAAGATGGATGCCAAGATATAGAATAAACTTCATTTATCTCTACATTTCTTGATTCTGCTTCATAGATGGGTAATTCCTGCAAATGTCCATTCATTGAAAAAAAAGCTGGTTGGTAGAATATTTTGTATTCTAATAAAAGAATTTTCGTATCAGATGTTACATACTCAACGCCTTAGTTGATACGATATAATGATTTATATAATGACATCTCAATTTATACCTTTTGTATTTATTTAGAGAACGAAGTGATAAATACTATTGATTTAAAGGGCAACAAACCAACCTTTTTATCTAAATCAAACAAAACCCACACCTTTACCATGCCACATGTCGTAATGCCTAATACTGCATCTAAAGAGAAACATTTTAAAATAAGGGAAGACCAACAGATAATTTAAAAATAAATCCACTACTTTTATTATTCAGCAACTTTCTTCCTATTATTCAATCATGAGAAAAATTAGGATCATCAGTATATAAAATAAGACGACATGTTTGGTGTCTGCATCTAATTTATTTAAAGACATCTATCATTGATTTTGCTCGAGTAATAATTCAGCAATCATTCTCAAACAAAATCACAAAAACACTATAGACTTCTTGACCATAAAAATTCAAACAAAGACATTTTAATTATACAGCTGCTGAAATAATTAAAACTCGGACAAAAAAATAACTGTCATGGAGAGTGTACTGACTGAACTTTCTGAATAACAACATATAATTCTAATTCAGAAAGCATGAAATAAGAACAAAGTAACTCAGGTAAGATGAGTATGGTACGGTGATCACACATTAATAGCACAGACAAAACACTGCCCTGAAAGCTAACACAATCTTCACTAAGTAAATTGATATATTTTGAAATGTTCATACCTTGTTTGCTTGGATGACTGATGATAGTGAATGCAGCTATCCAATCTGGCTCTACTCGTGAATTCAGAGTGAAAAGTATATTCATATCCTGTGGATCAATCACCATCACTTCTGCGTAATCCCCTATACAGTATAAACCGCACAAGCTAAAGGAACCTTTGGTCATATGCTGAAATATTCACATATAACATTTATAGTTCCTAATTTATACAAAAAAATGAAAATAAACAAAATCGGTATATATTACATTTATTAGAAAAAATCTTAAACTGAAAGAAAGCTGGAAATAAATGATCGATCTAGGATAACGAATGGAAGAAGACTACTACGATAATGACTCTAACCAAAAGTGTTCTGAAATAAACGTCACGGAGAGATACTAACTTACATACGGAACAATATGTCGATGTACATGAGCCATGAAGGTATTATCAATGGCACGTCCATCTGTGCTATCCCACAACGTCAACTGGCCATCTGCAGAAGCGCTCACAAATCTCCTGAAACTGATTACCATATCTTATGCAGAAGAGATTTTAAATCCATGTCTAAACTATACGCTTCAATAAAAGAGTACAACATAAATCAATATTGAGTTTCCAGGGGGGAAGATTCTTTCATTTTTCAACAGTCTTCGAAATTATTACGTCAAATTTTGTGTGGCATCTGTTGCTGATAAAGCCGTTATCGGAGCTTCATGTCCAAGCAACATCATTTGAGCCTGTAAATTCCCATCACATTTTTCCCATAGTATCAAGGTACCATCATCAGCTCCTGAAATGTCTGACATGCATGCTTTCGATATCTTAATTATCACGACTTTTATGGATGACCCGTTTGAAGGTTTGACGGCTTTTATGGGTGATCTATCTGAATTTCATATTCTTCATAGATGATGTGTTGTTGAACTTATCCGCTAACTTTTACCTGTGATGATAACTGTGCCGTCTTTAAAGCACTGCAAGCAGTTAATGCGATGTTTCGGCGGCTTTCTACCCCAAAGAGCAACTGCAACTGCTAAACTTGACTCCGGTGTTGCTGTCATAGTTCTGAAATGGGACCTACTCGAAGATATAAGGGCTACGGTACATTTAAATGGATTTACAACGCCATGAAACAATACGAGCTATCATAAGCTGTACAAGCATATAGAACAAGTTGTACAAGCTATCACAAATTCATGGCGAATTTACATAGATTGCAAATATGTCAGGGACAAGACAACGCAAGACATATTAGTGTCAACATATACGTGCAATAAGCATGGGCACATTTATAATAGATTTGCTAGTGAGTGTATAACTTATACCGCTTCCGCTACTTCATTCCAACGTTTCCAATCACACTTTTTTTTACAAATAATGAAGCTCAAATACGCCGTTCCAGATAGCACGGTCCGTTGCATGCAAAATTATGCGACGCGTCCGTATCAAAGTGTGAACATTGAGGCTGTTTCTACCGCGAGGGTGAGGAGCTCTCGGGAGGTAAAGCGTGAATGTGATAGGGAAGAAATGTTATGCGCAGGAAGTAAGATAAAATATTGGAGATTGAGAGAAGTGCTAAATAGTTATAAGATTTAAAAAACATTTTAACATTTTTCTAATCGTAAGGTTACTGAGAGAATGGGCCGTTCAGAGAGACTGTTGGGGTATGACATAGTACTTTTAGTTGATTGAATTGCAGAATTATGAAATTTGATAAGTTTTTAAACGGAATTGGTAATTTAAACGAAGTCGGCTTAAATAAAGAGCTACTTGGAGGCCGTCTCGGTGATGGGAATAGTTCGAATTTATTAACATATAACTTCTCTCAGCAAATTTCGTTTTGCAAGCTCAATTTAAATTGATTTCATTTTTTTGCAGAGAATTTTCACCAAAGAGGAGACGCATACAACGATGGAAGTATCCAACGAGAAGCAAGCTATCCCAATTGCTGATTTAGGTGTGGACCAGCTTACTTATTTTCAGCGACAAATCGATCAGGAAATTTCTTTTCTTACCGAATCCTTAAAGGTTGCGTTTTTGACATTCTGTTTTATTTTCCTATACAGCACTGTTTTGAATAGGTGAGTTTCGACATTTCAAAAAAATTGTTGTTGTTTGAAAATGGTGGGGACAGAGGACGCTTATCCAAAGCAACTAACATCTCGTTGAAGCTCTATAAAGAAATTGTTACGCTTGCCAGAATTGTAATTTTATTCGCGATAATCTTAGGAACTGAAGGTTTTCGAATCAAAATTTATCGCAAGCGAAGAATCAGTAATAAATGCAGCCAAAGTTCCTAGTGATGGCGAAATTTTGGTGCCGTTGACAGAGTCGGCAAGTCTTCCTTTTCTCGTTTCCATAACTTTAAGTAACTTCTGATATATATTAAGATGTTTTTTGGCACTTCTTGAGTACTGAGAGAAAGAGGCCATTCGTTCAGGTACTCATATATGTATTATTTCCTTTGCTTTATTGTAGACTCTCATAGGCCTTGAAGTTTTCAGATGTATATCCCTGCAAAAATAGCTGATTCAAAGAATCATTTGATTGAAATCGGCACAGGATACTTCGTGGAAATGAGCACGGAAAAAGCGGTGGATTACTTTAGGCGAAAGCAAGCTTTCCTAAAAAAGCAGGTAAATTTTTGTTGAAGAAATTTAAGAATTATCTTTTATTTTCTCAGTGGCTGTTGATGAAAGCATAGGGCTTTCAATTCATACATGACAAATGCTTGGCGATATTGAAAAGACTCAGCTCCGTATTTTTATAAGTGCAGCTGCTGGGAATCTGGATTTTCTGTACAAGTGCAGTCTCAAGTTCTCACTTCCGTTACTTTTAGAAATATTCAAAGGTAAAGTGCTAATAAGTGTTCGAAAGATACTGTAAGAATTTTTTTAATTTTAATTTAGATGGAAGTGATAGAGGGAGTACTACCCGAGAAATATCGAGCTAGAAATGCTATTGTTGACAATTTGCAGAAGAAAATAAATGTGTATTGTTCTCAGGTTCAAATGAATAATATGAATATTAAAAAGTAAAAGTGATCTCTTCTCGCTTTTGTGTCATTTTTGTACATAGCGATGCCAATAAATTTCTGGGTTTTAGTCACTGTTGCAGTTGACATGAGCCGTTCTTTTCTCTCATGAATATTTATAATACATTTACAAAATTTGTTTTTTGGTTCATCGACCTTGTCCATTTTATCTTTTTCTACAATCATTCAATAAAAATCATCTGACGTTCTTACGTGCGTTGTTTCAAATGCAGTATTTCGAGATACCTTTTTCTTCCATAGAAAAAAGTACAGTTCCAGGCATTAAAAAAATTTGGCGCTTTGTTATCAGTTTCGTGAAGATGGGAGTCTTACTGTTGCGATCTCCGATTTATTTGCTATTAATACAAAAATCAAATAAAAATGAAAGCTTTAGGTACATTATTCAGTAGGAATCAAGTGTATTTTGGATGAGGGTTGAACCGCTTTCGAATTGTGAGAGGGCGTTCTTCTTCAACTCATTTAAACACAATGTGGTAAGTGTTAGCGATTGTTGGTAATTGATGCAGTGATTATCATCAGAGATCAAGTGTTCCTTTGAGCTGACTTGGGAAGTGCGAAGTGTGTTTCAATGCGCTGATATATAATATTGGTGCGGATAAATGTATTACATAAGGGAATTTGCATAGGTATTTCGCAACATTATGGGAATTTAAGCAATATTAGACTTTGGTTAATATGGATATGAATTATGAATATGTCTGTGGTTACAGCGAATTGATGGACGCAAATGTGATGAATTTCGAGAAGTGAAAGTTATCGTTGGTTCCGAGCTTGGTAGTTGTCTTGTTATGCTTGGAGAGACGAAGTGAGTTCATTCATCTGAACATATTGAAGATAATAATTTTATATCTAAAGAGATCTTAAGATTAGAAGAAAGTGGAAATCTCGTAATCGGCAAATTTTTCTCTAAAAGATTTTAGCAATAGCTTTATTCGTTAATTCACTAATATTTTCCAGAGTTTCGGCACAAGTAAGTTGTTCACTTGTGGAACCTTCAGCTACGAGAGGTAATATGGGTACGGTTGATGTGCAAGTAAATATGTCACCTATGGCTTCTCCTGACTATGAAGACGGCCGTCTTGGTTCGAAAGGCCTTGAACTAATGCGAATCCTCGAATTGTTATATCGTAACTGCGGTGTTATTGATCTCGAATCACTCTGCCTGAGGACATTTAAACAGGTGTTTAGCTATTCAGTACATTTTCAATATACTGAAATTTTGAGCCTAGGTTTTTATAGAGAAATTGACAATTCTCTCAAATTTTTTGGCAGTTACATTTTTCTGCAATCATGTCTATTTGTCAATTTCCAGGTTTGGCAGATACGTATTGATGTTCATGTATTGGCTTCAGATGGGTCGTTAGTGGACTGTGCATGCATCGCATCCTTAACTGCTCTTGCTCATTTTCGAAGACCAGACGTCTCTGTGCTTCCTGATTCCATTATCATTGCAAGCAATTTTTATCATTATGTATGAATAGGTATTTCCCTCATATCTTATGGGTCAGGTTTCGTGAGCAATTGCGAGACCATTAATTGTTACTGATTTTTCCTGCTTTTTGAGTATGAGACAGAATAAAAAAAAAGTTATTTTATTGTTTTCAGCATGATAATGACGAGAAAATACCGATACCACTCAATATCTACCACATGCCGATTTGTGTAACATTTGGAATCACTTCAGACGGGTAAGTTTGCGGACAGGAAAATATGACTACAAAAGTTATTTTAGCGTAGTTAATAGGTAGCATTTTCATCCCCTCACTTTTTATTTTTTCATTTGCTCTTAAGATCCTAACTCATTTCAGTCATAACATAATTGATCCGACTGATAAAGAGGAGCAGTGTCTAAGAGGGTCGCTTATCGTAGCTACAAATAAAAGGCATGAAATTTGCGCACTGCATCAATCAGGGAATTTCTTCCTCAGTGAACAGCTGGTATGGTATGGCAGCACCGTTCATTAGCTGATACATTTGCTTTAATAAGTCATATTAATTTGTTAATGAAGGTCTTAGTTGAAGAATACAAGTTTAAACAAGTTTATAAATAAGTTATAGATTGTGCAATGTGTTGATCGGGCAATACAAAGAGCTGTGGATGTGTCAGAGCTGATAAATTCAGTCATCGCAGATGACAATTTGAAAAGGTTTCTTTCGCATCCTGTAATCTTGATCATTGCTCACTTTTTAGGTATCTTCTGAATTTAATGGAAACTTTTTAGATCGAATCGACAGCAAGTAAATGGATTTAACGAACTTATAAAGTTAAATGTGCTTACAACGCATCAGTGCGAACCCAATGAACTTATTGCCCCTGCAGTGAAAACTGATGCATTAGAAAATATTCCTACCACGGAAGAGATCGTCACAGTTGGTGTAAGTTGTGATCTATCATTAATTAAAAGGGAAAATTTTTTTTTTCGAAACAATGCGGAAAACCCATTCATGCCGAAACTTGCGGATTTCAGGACAACCAGATGCAGATTGATAGTAAAAATAAAGTGGCAAGACAAAGGAACAATGAGGACGTTAAACTTATGGAACAGGTTCAAAGTATTACCTCTTTAGATGAATCAAAAGGACAAGAAAATGTAAGACTTGAGTATTTTTTCGTGGTTCTAATTTAATTGCCTTTTTTGTCTTTTTAATATTAGCTTTTTTTCAGCACTAGAAACGTTAAAATAGCCCTCCCAGTGAAAAGCTAGTGTACTAAAAATGAAAGCCGATTGTTTTTTTTTTTGATGATTTTCTTCTCTCCGCATAGCTTAGCAACACTCATAAACGTATCGGTGACGTATATAATAGCAGACCTTAGTGAATATGGAATTGTATGAGGATATTAAGTACTCGCAAACACATCGCTCTATGAATTGTACACGCAGCTTCTCATAACATTACTATTTAATTGTGAATTGCAGAGGTGCTCTTTTCAGAAGAATCCGCAAGATCTGGAAGAAGTGGACGAGCTCTTGCAAGGCATTGAAGAAGAATATGGATTATCTAGCTGAGCAGTAAGGAAAAATGATTTCGTCTTCTCTTTATTGAATGAGAATTGATTTATATAATATAAAATAATGAAAATATTAAGTATGTAACAAAGAATGATCGCAAACAACATGCACAAGCCAGATAATTCAAGGAACACTGAATTAATCTACTAGCATCGTGGAGCAATAGAATGAAGATGATTTCTTAGAGATGAATTCCTTACCTATGCATGCTTATCAATGTAATGCATAGGTAAATTTTCAATAAGTTTAATGTACTGCCCACTATAGTGCAGTGAAAATTTCTGCAAATATGTAAACAAAGGAATTTTCTTCGAATTTTAAGAATTCAGAGTTCGTAAATGATTATTTAATTATGGTCACCCTTCGAACGTACTAGTTTTGTAGCAAATAATCATCGATTTGTTGTTGAGATGATTTTGATTAAGACGAATTCATACAAAGTGCGATAGGAATGATACCGCTAAGTTTCGTTGTCCTTTCCAATGTCCCGAACAAGTGCCAACGACACAACCAAAGCAGAGCATCCTAATATATTCAAAAAAAAGGCAAGAGGTAGTGCTTGCTGGCGTATACACAAAATATGGCGTATCATTCTAATTCTTATAAAAGTACGAAAGGATATAAAATGAAACATGGAAATGGTTACTACAAGGAAAAGTTTTTTATATTTCACGCACTGTATCGTCATCATCACCTGAATCGAGAAGCAAAAGTCTTTTTCGTTCAGCTCGAAAGCCTCTCTGGTGGAAAGTTATGCCACTTCCATGCCTTAAAATAAACTAAGTTTTCAATTCCAAACTGCATTTTCCTCACATAATAAAATGAACTGGACGGTAGAGGGCGTAACAGATTTACAAAGTGAGACATCTAACCTCATCGTATTAAACACCAAAACAAACCAATACTTTTTATCTGATGAAAATAATAGTCAAAAAATACTTTGAAAGTACTTTGTTGCAAAGAAAAAACGCAAAGACATTTAACCGGAAACCGTATGGCATGTATATCACTATGACTATTTGTTATAAACCTTACCCGTGCTATGCAGACCGTACGATTGTTGTCTTGCCCTAGAACCCACCAGGTACTGTACGCCATCACCGCAACTGAAGTTCAACTAATATCACTGTTCATAAAAACACTCTACGGACTGAGTCGTTAGAAACAAAAACATTTTAATCTTTGTAAGATTCAATCTGCTAAATGAAGTATGGAAATAACACTTACGACGAAAATATAGGTATGAACCAGAAAAGGTATGTATCACCAAAAACTTGTTTGAAATTACGTCGTATGCCAAGATTAAAGCCATTTTTATCAATACCATAAATGAATACGGGAGGGCGAAATGATTCTGCAAAGTTAACAATAATTCTATGATTAACCATATTATCTAATTCCATAACTGGCTTTAAGTGAAAGAAACATCTGTAAATGATCTCTTTTCCTTATAATATATATTCATCTTGGAACAAATAATTTGTCGCTGTAGCAATAAATGTATTATAATTTAAAAATATATGCGAGAAAGTGCTTTAGCGTTAGTATGAGCGGAATTCGTAACTAACCAATTGTAGACTGATTTCGAGCTGTCAAATACATGTGATAAACAAATAAGCAGGTAATGGAAACCGCGAACATTCCAGCCACAAAAAAGAGAAAAACGATGTGAAAGCGGCCAAAACCAGCATTCAGTCGTAAAGCGTTCTGCAATCAGTGAAACGATGCCATTATGAAGAATTTTCTATTTATTCATGATATTTTTATCGACACAGCACTATTCTTATTTTGAAGGAAAACTTACTTTCCAGAATGCAATGAAATACTGTAAATCTGTTAATATACCCCAAAGGCACAAAATAAGGCCGTAAAAGAGAAATTGAAGGAAAAATTTGTAATTGAAATAATTGATACACGTATTGACCCATGGGCAGTGATGATCAAATTTCCTGAAAGTATCATCATCACGACTTCTTGATTATCACAATTATATCTAAAAAGATTTGCTAGTTGCAGTTTATGAATATATAAAGCAAAACTTACAAAACGCAATGACCACAAACAGAACAATGATGGCATCGATCAGGTTTGATACAACTACATTTATAACAGTACCGTATACCTGAAGCTCTATGCCAAAATACATAGATAAATTTTGTGCAAAATTTTGAAACGTTTCGCAAATTCTGTAATATTTAATCTTACTGATAAAAGGGGAAAAATAATTATCTGGCATAATAGGAACAAACTTCTGTCTGCCCATTTCGGTAAGAGTTCATGACAACTCCAACTGATATTTGATCTACCGCTAGTTAGACTACCACTACACTTAACCTTATTCTAAGCATTAATTACTGAAACCATAATATGTAAAGGCACCCTTTTGAAGTTTGATACACCGCTAAGTGGATTGTTGTTATTATCTTTACTTTGTATTTATGAAAAAGAAAAATCAGCCCTACTGAATGAAATCAGAACAAATTTTAAAAAACTCGGTAAAATCATACTTCCATCACTATTACGGTTGTCCACTGGAATCTGATGTTGCCTTACGTAACGTTCCAATATTTCTCTGCATTCGAATTCTTCCAAACTACAAAGATCATGCTGCGTTTGTGAATCAACATAAAACTGCAAAATAAAATGATTCAAAAAAAGAGGAAATATCATAAATTTTATGTATCATAAACAGAACAGTTATTATTTCATATAACCAACATCAAATTCTGGGATTTTCCTTGGTAAAATAATATATTACCATTTTGGGTGGTCGGCCAACTGGTCGAAAAATGGTTTCATAATATGACCACAGAAACATAAACAATAATAAATGAAAAACAAAAAGATACACGGCACGTTCGAAACTGCCTTCGACCGTAACTGAACGAATCAAAATATAATGGTGTATGTTTGATAGCATGCACTATGTAATTCCAGAGAACAAAAATTTAAATATGTCTTTTCTTGTTTCCTTCACTACCATTTCTTTTCAGAGCAATTTGACTACTATAGAGGTAAGTGATTCCTACTGAAAATAATACTGTAAAGAATAAGCAGTTCAGAGTACTTGTAATGCCAGTTATTAAACTTTTGCTTCTGTAACCACAGCTACTCACCTAAATAAATATTAAACACTAAAATAGAGCTGCAACACCGGAAACGAAGAGTAACTTACAGAAACATAATTGTACGACGTATGCAAAGTATGTCCAACAGAGCAGTGCAAGAATAAAAATAACAGGTAACCAACGGATAAAGGAAATAATATTGCGTAAACAAACATTATCAAAACAAACCATCTCTGCAATCATGTTCACGTGATAAATAAGAGGTGATGGACGCTGTAACCTCAGTAATAATAATCATGAAATATGAAGAATACAGTTAACATCTTATCCTTTTCTATTGGAGCACCTAATGGATGTTTTAAACCATCGGTCGCGCTACCAGGAATTTTCGAAAGTCACCCGATGATAGCCCATTTAAAAACCAAGAAAAAGAATTACACTGAAGTGTTTAAAAATGTTAATAATAATAATACGAAATAAAATAAACAACTGACCTTGGCAGTGATTTTTTTAGAGCATTTCTTTCAACGCTAACACTATCTGATATTGAAGAACTTTTTGACTTTGGAAGAGAAGTGTATTATAGAACTATAGAAAACATTAATATGTTAAATGATATTATTTCCATGAAGTATTTCTATCCTGAAAGATCCAGCACATAGATAAAAAGGAAAAGTTTTCGGAAGCCGAAATGAAATGAACTGTGAAAATCTGCGACTACACATGCAATGATGTTATCCCAATTGATACGGAAACATGATGAACAAGTGTTTTTTGAGACATGGCGATATCGGTGTGGTAGATGTCTCTGTCTTAGTTCAGTGTTCTGCTGTTATATAGTTTTATCAAATTTCCATGTATCGTGAAATTTCACATATCGCCTCTTATTATCGAGTGAATTTCATTCCATATAATCTCCTGGAGAATGAAGAGGAACAAGAGTATAAAAATTTCAACCAGATTATAAAACTTGAGATGACTGCTTGCAAATATGCTTATGCCTTCTTGAACTAATACATGAAATTAGTTTAAGCTAAATAAATTTCCGCCTTTCTTTAACTGATATCTCGAAGAGTTTATAACTTTTCCGAAATATTATTTATCCTCAGCTGATATTTCCTGGTATGGTTTGAAGCAGTAACCATGCTATTTAGTCGAAAAAGTTGATAAATCTTGTAAGTTGTTCATCGTGTTTCACAGCGATCAATTATCTTTAAGCTTCACTTCATCAGCATTGTGGGCAGATAAAATATTTCGAGTATACATCAAATTGTAATTGGGTGAAACTTGTTTTAATAAGATGAATAAAAGAAAGTTGTTGCAGCTATAATGTCTAAAGTCTTAATTATTTTAATGAGCTATTATCTTAGAAAATTGAAAATTTTGAAGTTTGACAAGATTTGGCCTGTGAAATTAACCGCACTGAATTTTCCGGCATCATTTTCTGACAAATTATATGCTAATAAACAAAAACCAAGATTTAAAGGGAAGCATACCATTACCTAATTCCTTCGAGCTAATCATACCTATTTGCGCCTGTCGGCATATCTCGCCATTAGTTTGATGTCTCGACACAATAATGAATAATTACTTATTACATAACTACTCACTCATAGAAAATGATATAAATGAATTAGGATTATCGGATACAGTTACAAAAATTTAAACGTACCAATACGCTAGTTCCAGATATGATTGATAATCCCTTAATTTCCGAACATTTCTCTCACTCATAAACTTTCTATCCACCCTCAAATTTATGAAATGGTAGAAAGGAGATAGGAGGTAAAAGGAAAATTGAATATTCATGGTTGGATAAGGAATGAAATTGAATGGGTGCTGTTATCGTGCTGTGTGATGAAAATGAAATATGATTGTGGGAAGGCAAGGTCGACTCATTTCAATTCTACTCAACTTATACTGCTCCCTCCCCCCCACCCGTCTTCAACATTTCACATAATTTGAACACAGGTTGTCGGAGCTCGATATTATCCGTGGCGCTCCATTCGTCCACACATTTATCCTTCATCCACTTCATTATATTCATATATTTCATTAATTAAGATAGGTCGGGATATGGAATTCAGGAGGAAAGAACTCGAAAAAGTCATCCCGAAAGCGCGAAAAATTAGTTTCGCGTACCGTAATGCTATGAAAGATGGAAAATCGGGACAAAGGGACAAACTGAGTTGTCAGGTAAGAGTAACAAGAGGTGTGGGTAACCGATATCAATATATGAAAGCATTCATATCAAGAAAATATTTTTGCATGAGTAGATGGAAAGAATGGATATTTTATCATTTATCCTTTTTGTTTTAGCCTTCAGGTCTACATACTTTGATTTCAAATACTTTTCGATTTTCTGCATTTATCAGTGAAATTCGTAAAAGATGTGGAGATATCGTAAATACTTTCTATTAAATCAATATGGGATGGTTGAAGACCGGATCAACAGAGAGGACTGATCAAAATAATAGTCCTTGACAATTTCCCGTCAGGATGGAATGAATCGGGTCCAGCTTCATTGTACAAATGTCACAATAGCACATTTAGCAAATTTTTGAAAAATTAAACCCATTCATTTAATTTGTTAGTGTATTTGCGCATGTCTATGCACAAATATGCATGTTTGCATGTTGTACTATTAATTATTGAAATAGTTTACTCCTGCGCTTATCATATATGTAAGATTAACAAAACTAGTGGCTAAAGTAAATGCATAACTGGATCTCCTGAATCATTCTAGGAACTTTCCAGGCTGGACAACTTCTTTGCAAAACATACATTGATAGCTTTTTCAAAACAGAGCACTTTTCCTTAATGAAAATAATAAATTCTTGACTGGTCTTCTGAAGTCAAACCTAGATGCAATGCAGTAATGTCCGACAAGATCAAACCCCAAAGGCAATATGGTGATATGCAGTCTGCAACTTTTATTCCATTTTTATTCGTCACTCATTCATTGACTTACTAGAAAACCGCAGATCATTTAGCTGTTATTAGTAAGGAGCATTTCCTTCTCTCTCGTCCATCATTAACACAATCTAAAGAAGGGGAAATTCATGAACTTCCGAAATGATTTTCCATTAACAATCATTGAATTTTAATTTATCCATAGATAAAATCATTTGATTATAAAATTTCTGAGCACATTTGGATGAAGGTATAGCTTCAGTTAAACAACTGATGAAATTGCCGTTAACAAAATGCTTCAAATACATAGGAAGAAATTAAATAGGCCATTTTCTAGAATTATTTACCGATTCATTCCATCCTTTAACAATACTTTCTGAATATAACAAATGATGGTGGCATCATCTTTCTTTCACTGATATTTCAAAACGTGAGGGATAATGTAGCTCCGTGTAAGTGACACAGTACAGAGTGACAAAAGGAAAGAGGGGTAAGATTGGACAGTGAGAAAGGGAAGAAATGTGGATAGAAATTATTTACTTGCCTTCTCGACAACTTGGCCGTTGATTATATTTAGCAGGGAGTGTGAGCTGGTGATGAAAAACCGATAATTAGGCGGTTGGGTGAAAGCGAAAGGATGCAATCAGAATTAGAGAGAGGAGGAAAGCCTCAAAAGTAGAAAACCTTAAGCAGACCTAACACTTGTCCTTATCCAATATTATTTTTCTGCTTTCGGTTACGCAGCGCTTTAGAATGAAACTTTCCTTTGTTGTTTTTATTCTTCCATCACCTTGGGCGCTGCAAATAACGAAGTCCCAAGCCTCTCGGCCTGACATCATACGGACAATGATATGAATAGGCCTCTGCTATCTTTCCTCTCCCTTTCTCCTAAATTTACTTCTTTTTGCTATTGTACTGTTTTTTTTTTTATCCCACCTATATGCATTTGTTTCTATTAAAATAAATTATGTTTCTGTTTTGGGATGTGCTATATAACCTGTTCAGTTTCATTCCGGATTACTTTCTCATCCCTTCCAATTCAGCTCAACTAATCTAATTCAGTTCACATTAATCACTTCACATTCCGACATTATCATTGAAGTTATTATACATCATCTATTCAGTGACCTTACAGAAATATATAAAGAATAAACCCATTGTGTCGGCTCGTTGAAGATGTTTATCGCAGGTAGGCGTATGAAAGGGCACCTTAATTGCTTTCTTTTATAAATAATTATAACGGCGAAGATATATGAAGTCTGATTATCTGTAGCAACTTCTCCCTCTACTTATTACAATTTCTCTCCTGCTTTTTCAATTGGTATTCAATTCTAAGTTTATACTTTGATGATATGTCCAAGAAAAAGTAAGCCTGTTTTTCACATTTTTTTAGTTCCATATTATTATAGTTGGCATGATGAATTATGTTCAAATTAACAGATAGTTTAATGTTTAATATCCTTATCAATTATGGACAGATAAATTTCATTCTGTTTTCTGATAACACCTCATTATTTTTTAATTATTAAAAGAATAGCTGTTAAGTTTCCCAGGAAGCATTTTAACCATAAGAGTAGGGGAGCATTTGACCTTCGAATTCAATGACTTTTCTTTCATTCAAAATTTCCCAGATTGTGCATAATCCTACTGGCCTTAATGACTTTTTTCAAACTATTCATACAATACATTTGGAAAATACTGACGAATTATCTATTTGGTTCTTTACATTACATATGAAATTTCTTTTGATAGCCGTTTATGGATGCATTTGAAATATCACTCTCTGATTACTCAAAAGTTTTAGTCGAAAAACAGATGGGTTTTGATAGATCATTGATAAGTTACTAAACAGTAAATCATTTGCGTAGATCATTTATTTAAATGTAAGATTTTAGAAATTACATAAGAAAAAGTTGAAAAAAGCAGAGAGAAGAGAAACTCATTATGGAACGGAAACATAGAGAAAGGAAAGATTTTTGCGTACTATTGAAAAGCTGTCAATAAAAAAATGATCTTTTATTAGTTCTATTTAAATCAAATTACTGATAAGAAAGTTATTACTTTTTTAACGTATTTTCGTTAACATTCTTTCCCTATGGAAAATATATTAAAAATTTAATGATATTTTTGCCCAAAATTAACCGATTGATTTGCAAATTTTTTTAATGGAAAAGATCGAACATTTGGAAAATAAACGCTGTTAAGAGATCGGCGACCTTACTGATATGTCATTTTACACGTCGCTAAATTACGTGTTAAAGCTAATTATCATGTTCTTAATGTTAATTAAGTTCAGACGTGCTACACAAATTCTATTTTCTCTCTTACCTCCTTTCATGATGTTAAATCTCGAAAGAGAATGGTTTTGATGAAATTAATTTTAGCTATAGTTCAATTGTTGACTTCGAGCATTCTGCTGTTATAGAGCGTTCTTTAACAATTTTTGATCTGATGAAACTTTGTACCAAATATTTCTCTCATTTGTTCAAATTTGAGTTTAAACTAATAAAATTCTCATACTACGGCTTCTTACTCCATTATAGTTCTCTTTTAACTTCACATTTTCATGAGAAGTGACAGTTCGTTCCTGAAACTGTTCCTTCAGCAAACTTCACCGCTCTTATTTTTTGACGTACAACAAATGCTAAACTTATGGTTTTCTTCAACGGTAATAATCAAAGCGGAAGATATGTGAAAGATATTCGTTTTAATTAGAAGAATCATATCACCGTAAAAACAAATACGAAAAAGCTTTTTGCTAATACTATTACAATTGCAAGATGTGCTTATTGAACGGAACAAAAAACTATTCATTTTTGCAATGATTAAAAAAATACTTTTTCGTTTATTTAAGCTTTTTTAAATAAGCATTTTATTTGGTAAACATCTATTATACTTCGTTATATCACAATTCTTCTTCCATTCAATGTTTATTTTATCTTTAAGAATTCAAATGCCAAATATATCTAAACATATACATTTTTGTTAAACATATACATATAAAATACTTCCGGATTGCGATAAGATAATTCGTCACAAATAATTAAAAACAAATTTCCGATGACTACCATTACTATTAGGAGACGAATGAGATTTTCTTTTTTGATAATTTAATGCTATCATTTTTTGATTTTCTGAAATTTCATTTTATTTAACATTTTCTGCACAATTGACATCCTGTTGTATTTGTTTCGTCTATGTTTCATGGGGTTATGCAAGGATAAACAGGGTCAAATTCGGTATTCAATGATTGTTCAAACAGGTAAATAATTATACTATTCTCAATTATAATGAGAAATGAAAGTACAGGTAATGAAAGCACGCTTGCGGAATATCGATTTCTGGCTTTCAAGAAATATTGGGCACATTTCTTTTTAGTAGACTCCATGCTTCTCTCGTAGTTGAATTGTTTTGTTATTTTTCTTGCCCTTAGTTATACCTTTCTAATTCAAAGAATCAATGGACGTTTCCTTTTGCTCGTTGTGTCAGTTAAAGAAACATGGCCACAGATTTTTTCACAATTCCTCGTCTATTACAGACTCCATTCATTATCACACATTCAGAACTGAATATCCCTGTAAGCGACAGAAGATATATGGCTGAAAACGAAACGGGATAGATATATTGTGGATAGAAGACGGTGGAGTTGAACAGGCCTGTTTTAAAATACTAGAATATGTCATCTATTAAGAATAATAAATATATAGCATCAGGGATATGAATAGTAACTCTTAACTTCTTCATTGAACCCATTGGTACATTTCGATGAGAACCGGATGACTAAGTGTCTAGGTCCTCCACATCGTGGCATCCTGAAGAAATAAATTCAAAGTCATGCATCTGTTAAGTCAAAAAAGAGTGACCATCATCGATGAATCCTTTGGGAGTTATGATCAAATTGTTGCCTCGAGGAACTTTTCGGAAGATTTGTGCTTAAAAATCGGTAGATGGACGACAAAGAGTTGACTCACAAATAGCATCGGTAGAACAGCTGTGTTCTATCCTTCCCTCTATTCATCCATCTC
The DNA here is from genome assembly GCA_916381525.1 of Cercopithifilaria johnstoni. Lineage (NCBI taxonomy): Eukaryota > Metazoa > Nematoda > Chromadorea > Rhabditida > Onchocercidae > Cercopithifilaria > Cercopithifilaria johnstoni. Next base: position 45,243 of record CAKAEH010001559.1, on the reverse strand, counting down.
TCCGTTGTACTTGTACCTTTCTCTCCTGCACCTCTTCTCGCTGCCAGCCCTTATAAACGGGACAGCAAAGGAGGCCATTATGTAAAATAGTTCTCTTCAGCTGTCTTTATATTTATACTTTTTTTTCTTCGAAGTCATATTTGAGGTCTTGAGATATCTTCCGAGTTTGTCTGAATTATCTGTCTCACTATTCTGACAACTGTTGCCGTTTGCATGTATCGATGAAAACTCCATTTCGAGTTTCTGAATTAATTTAGGAAAAATTTTCAGTTTTTAAAAATTTTAAAAATTTTAAAAATTTCTCACTTTTCGAACAATTAATTTAGTAGAGGTTAATAATTTATTCAGAATACTATTCAAATTTGAAGTTTTTCAAATGTTATATTTCGTATTGCTGCTTTATTACAATTGCCGAAGAAAGTTTAAGGTCATAGTTGATTTCTTCTTTGTCCTTTAAGGTTATATAGTTGACTCTTTTCGCATAAAATTACAATTGCAGCAAAGTTTGAATTTTGCCCAAATTGATATCAGAATTTTGCAACAATCGAATGATTGAGTAAATAGAATGGTATGACCTATTTTTAATTTAAATAGAGCAATTCTTCAAATGAAGCCATGCATTTTTCTTATTTTTTAATGTTTTTTTAAAGATATTGAAAATGCCAAAAGTTGATTGCGTTCGAAATCACTTCATTTCATCTTCATCATCCATCCAGAAGTTCTTCATCATCCATCCAGAAGTTCTTCATCATCCATCCGGAAGTTCTTCATCATCCATCCGGAAGTTCTTCATCATCCCACCAGAAGTTCTTCATCATCCATCCAGAAGTTCTTCATCATCCATTCAGAAGTTCTTCATCATCCATCCAGAAGTTCTTCATCATCCAGAAGTGGCTCTGAAATATGCGATCTCTACGAGAATAGAAACACTTTGCCAATAAGACTTTAACAACTTGCTAACTTATCGAAAGTAAACTAAGCACACACACAGACACATGCACACAGCACTAGACGAGGATAAGTAAATCAGTGTTAGTTAAATCATTCATTTCAGTGTATGCACTGAGTAGTAATATAAATGTATGGGTGAATGAATGAATGAATGAACGAATGGATGGATATTTATCCGATCGATAGAGGCCTGTGCAGAGAGGATAGGCTTTTCGCGTCACTTCTTTAACTAATACCTTTTTCAGGCTTCAAAGAAAGAAAAAAGTTTCCAGGACATAGTATTTTGTAACTGTTATTATTTAAATTTCCTGTACATGTCGGGTATTCTGGTTAATCCAATTCCATGATGATAAAAAGGATCGATTGTAAGATGGGATGATGAATGGAAGCACAAGCATTATAACCAATGGATGTAAAAATAATGGAAATTAATCATGATAATATTGCTTATAACACTTGGTCGAATATCCTGGATACTATTATTCCGTTCTGAGAAAATCTTATTCGAGAGTAATTCGAGGTAACAGAATCTAATTCATAATGTACTATTGATCAATAAAGTCCCGTTTATTTCTTACACTTCCTTACTTCTTATTTAACTTTCTTTTCATGTAGGTAAATCTTAACGTTTTATTAAACTTAACATTGGGATAAATCCATCGATCGTCTTAGAAGTTCAAATGAGTTAAGCAATCGTTTCATTTGAAATCTGAGTGAATTTTCCTGACAGCTACCCTATGCAGCAATTGCATCTGCAAGATTATAGAACACCTGCCATTTCCCTTTTCCGTTCATCCCTGTACAGCTGAAACCTTCCATCCTTCTATCTAATCATTCCTTTGCCGGATGACTGATTACACTGATCATTGATTTCAGACTGATAATACTCTTTGCAGATAAATATTTAACTAAATGGAGTGGATGACAAAGCATTGCTGTATCTTGGTACTTTATGTCTTTCAGGCTATTGCCCAGGTGTGTTCATAACACTATTATTGATTTGATTAGATTAAAGTCAGAAAAAGGTGCAAATTTTGTTGTACGCATGAAAAAAGGCAATGGATTATTTCAGCGTCAAAAGGTCAACAGGGTAAGCTGGTTTGGTAGTTCCTTGATCTAGTATTTAACATAAGAAGTAGTAGGTTATAAGACATGAGTATTTGACTTGATGTCGAAAGATTAGGTTACTCTTTTTTTCTTCATGATGTGCAGATTGCCGCAGGATAAGAGTAAGAACGATCAGCAAATTGGGTCAAAAACTTGCAATCATCAATGAAAAAAGTTCATTTGATACGATTTTATCTGTTTAAAATTTCCCGGAAGAACTCAAAACCATCATTCTATTCAACTCCTTTAATCACAAGAACACTATTCATTTCCACTTTGAAATTTGTTCGCTGGGAAGAAACTGTATTTAATACATTAAAATAGAACATTAAGCTATTTAAAAATGAAATTTTGAAATCCATATCTTGTGGAAAGATTTATGAATGATTGCAATGAAGAAGTATGAGAGAATAGAAGGAAAAATCGAAGGTTCCTTCGTTCATTATTAATATCTTTTTCAATCATCTTAGGATTTCCTCTTTCACCGATATTTTCTTTGAACGCTATTCTTGTTACACTTGACTATTTGTCACAATTTTTTACAAATTTGTCAAGTGCCACCCAAAACAGAATCCTAAGTTTTATAATCTTCATAGTTCTTCCCTGCCATTTCATATCATTGGAAATTCATGTTCTTGATAGCGAATGGTTGACGTTTTTAGATGTTTCGATATTATATTTCTATTCACTTCGACAATATACTTCCTTGTGTTGCTGTAATAGCCAATTTAATCATAATTGGTTTAACGATCGAAATAAATCTGACTAAGATTAGACGGAATATTTTCCCTTCTTCAGAGAAATTCTTTTAGGAAGAAGCATCATCATTGTAGTGAGTAGCACTCATCATTCACTCCTCTGTTCTACCGCACTATATATACCATATCCAACTGGTACATGCAAAGAATATGAAATGCCCTTTCTCTCTATTCTCTTTTCCTGTAGTTTTAGGCCCGAAATTGGCATGGACTACTGGGCAGAGAGATTTGCTTATACGGCTGAGCTTAAGTGAATGTTTTTACATAACTAATAAACTTCCAACTATTATTTTCTATTATTTTCTCCTATTACTCCTATTATTTTCTTCAGTACATAATTTCAAATTTTAGACTCTTAAAATGTTGTAAAATCTTACATTATAGGAAAAAATATTTTAGGGACTGATCGTACCGCATCTATATTTACGTAGTATTGAGATATTGAGAATTATGGCAAACCTGATGTACTAGGATATCTTGATATCTGTCCGTTATCAGCTGTTGAAAAATGATGTATTTCAACGTTCGTTTAAATCGGTACCACATTCCGACATATTTCGCATTGTGTTGTCAACCTAGGGTAGCTAAGAGATTTTGAAAAGAGCAGGAAGCTACAGCTAGAAATGTTTATATAAGTTAATATAGAAATAACTAAGTAATAGCAACCAAAAATATGGCCAAAAAATGTAAAATTTTTCATTTTCTAATAAAATCATGAATCTCACTTTTTCCTCTTCAAAAATTCTTCCACTTTACGGAGAAATGAGAGTTTTAAAGGAACGGCATATAAGATTGATTGGAATGATCTTGATTAAGCAGCATTTATAAGTTGCCGCATTAGACATTTGTTGACCTCAGATCAGCTTGCTTTGAATTTAACAAAGCCAACAATTAATGAATTTGCATGTTACTTTGATTCTTGCTGATTACATGCATGTATGTTCCAGCAGAAAACTTAATTGAGAGCTATCTTCACAAGCATTTTTTAAAAAGGGTTTACAATCTGAATTAAAACCATTCCTGAATCATTGGCATCTCCAAAAAAGCATCTTGAAGCACTTCTTAACTCATCGTTGCGAGTCCAAAACATTAAAATTTTCCAGATTGAAAAATAGATTAATCGAAGTAAGCTGAATCAATATTCGAAAAAGAAATAAATTAAGAAGTACTAGGATTGAAAAGGAAACAGCAAATAACAAAGCAAGACGCTTTACGAGAGTTATAAACCAAAAGAATCTAATCAAGAAAATCTAGTATTTTAAAACAATAAGAGTTGGTATTAATTAGCACTTACAGCATATAAAGTGTTCTTCAAAGGTTGGAAATTTTTTCATATTTTAAATTTTCATCGAAAATTGTAAGCAAATATCAGTTGCAGCATCTGCAACATCAGTCGCTGCAGTGTGGTTCAGCAACATTCAATAAATTATCATTCGATCCACCATTCCGATCGAATCCCCTACCAATTGGTCGCTTAATTTACATGCCATTGGATCAAATTGTAAATGGTGATATATGTCGCATGGTTACTACTACTGCAAGACCAAATCCCTCCTATTCCTTCACCAGTTATCAGGTTCGTTTCAAATCCACTTTTCTTGAATGCGATTTCTACAAATTAAATAGAATTGTCACGTCTACAATCACTGCAAACCACAAAAGTTGACTTGTTTCATTTCGAACTGATTGAATTAGTGAATGTTATTGCCCTGACCAAATACATACATCATATCCACAGCAGTAGAATGTCTGCTTAACTTGTATGAACTTTCATGAAGCTTTATCTCGATATGCTCCCGACTTTACCCAGTCATTATTATTAAGAATATGGCGGTAAAATTTTAAATCAAGTCTTTCCTGACGAATCAATTTGCAGCAAATAATAACAATTTGCGGGAATTGTACGGAATGTCCAACTGGTTTGAGCAGCATCTATCTATACTTGAAACGGATGCTAAAAGATATAGAAATTTCGTTGATTGTTGTCATTCGTGGCGTCAGCCATCGACAAGTGAACAAAATCGACGACGAGAAGAAGATCCATTTTGCATTTATCGAAGAGGAAACACCGATCGCCCTGGATGATTGTCAAATTATTGATGCAAGTGACGGAGATGCTTTACGCAGTTTTTCGAAAACTTCCGTTCTTTTTGTTTCTATTTCATTCATCATTTTAATGGTCATTTCGCTTGCTTGGCTCGTCTTTTATTATGTACAAAGGTGAGGTTTCCCTTTGATTTCTTCTTCTTTAATCAAACTATTTCTAGTCTTTACCATTTTAAAATGATTTATTTCAAATGACGAATGAAATTAGATTCTCGATTTATATCATAAAATGCAGCTTACAGTAATATATTTCTTAGCAATCTAACTGATAGGAAGATTTGGAAAGAGCCTTAATCTTTCATTGATAGGAAGATTGAGATTCTTTAATAGGTAAGATCATCCAATTCTATTATTACCACATTAAGTAAAAGTATTATATCGTTTTAAACTTAGTGGTACCATTCATTTCCTGAATTTTTTTTAAAAACATTTCCGAAGTTTTATCGTGAATATTTTTATTCAATTTGCATTTAGTCTTATTAATTCGATGAGTTTGAGTATCAGAATCCTTCACACTTAATGCCTTTTTTGCTTATCGATCGGCTTAGCCATTCTTCAGCCGAGAAATCCGTAAACTATCTATTGTAGATTCCGTTATGCGCATGCTAAAGATCGTCTTCAACGGCGATTATTCAATGCAGCTAAAAAAGCACTAACGCGTATTCCAACAAGACTTATTCGAGTTGGAGATAAGGAGCTCGATACCGATTGTCCAGTTTGCATTGATCCATATAGAGCCGGTGATATTATTCGTTCGCTTCCGTGTAGGTAAAGTGCTCTATACATTGGTTTCTCTTCGAACTAAAATATTTTCTGAATCAACAAATTTTGACATTTAAATCTTCGTTTTATACACAATGAGTTGAAATTTACATAACATACGAGTGAAGAAGACTTCTTGATTTTTCTGAATTTACACTAAAAAAGATGAAGAATTTCAGGCACATATTCCATAAAACTTGTGTTGATCCATGGCTTCTGGAACACAGAACTTGTCCAATGTGTAAAAACGACATCCTAAAGGTATTTTTAGTCCTTCTTGAGATAGATTGATTGTATCAGCAATGTTACAAGATATGATTAAATATGGGATATAAGCCGAATACATGTCTGATCCATTTCAGGCTTTCGGATACTGTGTATCAGTAGGTCAACGTACACCCAACAACACACAGAGGGAAAGCGTTCATCAGTCGCCAAGGGATGGAGATATGTTAAGCGTCGATGTCCACTCTTTAACCGGATCTGATGCTGGACATCCCGAAGTGCAAGATCCATCAAATACGCCAATTTTACCGCAACTTGTTCAGGTAAACAGCATCCAGAACAGAACAACATTTGTAATACTTTAAATCTAAGAAAAATTCCTCATAAGCTTATAAAATCCAAATTTAAAAATTAATTTACTACTAGACTGATGTTAAAATATATTTGATGACACAATTCGAAGCCACTTCGAGACATACCATCTTAACAAGTTGATATGTAATTATAATGAGGGAGATAGCGTAAAGTATGTGCCATACTGGACATTCTAATAATTTTTACTATTATTCTTTAGGTCGTTCTGCTCTATCCTTTTACCATTCAGATTTGCATCTGACACTTATGCATCCAATAGTTATGATAAAATGTTCACATAGATATTGTAAAGGATATTTAGATACTATCACTTCCATCAATAACTGCTGATAGCATTTCAGGTGATGCACTACTCTAATGCGAATGCATTTCCACTAACGCCTCTGACAGTACAAAGTGCATCTTCTTCAACAAAAAGTATGACCAGTTTCTCCGAACTCCCTTATTCTTTATTTTTAGGGCGCTTTTTCATATTATTTTTATTACTTCGATTGCTCAAAATTCAAACAATACCTTCCACTTTTGTACCATGCGTGAATTTTGTAAACTCCTGTAAGCTAAATGAAGCGATACTTTAGAAAGCTATTTTTCTTCCAGTTATAATGGTCAGTATCTAATTTCACAATTTAATACGCAGTTCATTTTGCAGCGAATTCTACACAAGAAAAGAATGCAAAGAGTCAGATCTCATGGAAAATTCGGAGGCCTTCATCGACCGTTTCTCATGTCGTAAACGTAGCACATTTCCGTTCACGTTCTTTATCACAAATCATACAGCCGCTCGAATCACAAAAATTCAAAGCCACACTCAGCTCAAATACACTCTGCTCTGGGCTTACATCAATTCACTTCTCGTCGATACCTACCAAAAATATCACATCAGTGGATCGCGATACTTCATCCGTGTTGGCGGTTTCATCCGACCTCATTTCATCTACATTTCCAGTATCATCCATACGACCAAATTCTTGCTTACAACAAAAACCCAGAACAAAACGTGTTAGCTCGCAAGACATCAAACGACCATCAGAGTCCAATTATTTAACCAGCGTTGAGTCACTTTAACACTTTTTTACTGATCTCTTTAAAAATTACAAACTTCCCGAAAGATTCGCAGAATGAAGGACGACGAAAGTACATTAATCTTATTGGATGATATGCGTTCGCTTGTGTTGCTCAGCCCTGGATAGTTAGTCATTTACCAAACGAGCTTTATTCTCAAATGCGTCATATTAAGTTTCGATGAAATTTACTTTTTATGTATCTTGAAGTGCAATCTTTGACCATGTTTGTTGTTTGTTGCCTTATTTCATGATCTGAGTTAGGATTCCTGAGCTTCAACTATAACAAATTGGCAAGTATATGAATTCAGTAAAAACAGATTCATGAGAAAAGTATGCTGTAATTGGATAGAAGTTACGCCGAAACAGACGATAACTTAATAAATTTGTTAAATTTAAGACCTGAATAATCCCAAGCTGTTCTTCTCGACTTATAAATAATGTGTAGGAGGGATGAAAAGAAGACCGTTTATCTAATACTAACAATAATTTTTCTTTTCAAAACCCAAAGTGCTGAAGTACTAATTTAAAAAAATTAACAATAATTATTCAGAAATTAAGTGACTACTTTTATTACTGCTTCATGATGAATTATGTAGTTGGGCTGCTTTACATTGCATTAAGCAAAGTTCTACTACAGAAAGGTGATACACTTTTTTGTACGATACACCGTATAAACTTCAGCTAACGATATCGTAGCAAAAAATTACAAAAGGGAAACGATGATATTGTAGAAACCACATGATTTTTAATGCTTACAGTTAACAAAATACATAGTTTGTGATTAATATAATATTATTGTATTCTAATTTTATATGTGCAAATAAATGAAATTACTTCTTCTGTGTCAGTGATTTTTTGAATTCTTCACCGAATGTCTTCGAGAAAAACTCAATTCGTTTCCAAAAATCTCGAAAGATCGTTAGGTGCATACTATATATCGCTGAGACAAAAAAACGTGCTGTTGAGCGAATTATCTTTGAATCTGCTAACTGCAACAGAAAATTATGTGGAATGTACGAGATCGAAACAGATAGAAAACTAAAGCAGACCTTCCTATCCAAATTCTATTTAATTTTATTTTGTCTTATTGTGTCAATTCTTGTCCTTTTCTAGCTAAATACGTAAACCTGCCATTTTAGCAGCCTTTCTCCTTCTCTTATTTCATCCCGACCTCATAATACGTACTGGAATTTTTAATTTGCACTTCTAGATTGCAATTTAACAATTCGGTTGATATGTGGCACATGGCGAGGAACAATTCCGATATGAATATTAGGAAGTGGGTTCTTCTAATCTCACGTGCCAGCAATGACTTCTACCTGAGGATTTAAGCCGTTAAACCTAATCATTTTATATACCCAGGAAAATAAACAGGTGAATGGTACGACAGCCAATAGCACCTCCTAAAGTAAAATCGTTCATAACAGTTCATAATGTGTGAGGACGCAAAAAAGATTGGGGTAAGTAACAAAACCATTAAAATGTATTTCGCCTTAACGGTTAAAATGCATACCTTCTGAATCACATGTTCTTGATTTAAATATTGCCTGAAAATGCGTCATATTTTTTCAATCTTCGAAGGTAAGTGTAGTGCTTCTTCCTCTTATACCAAAAGATTAACTTCATGCTTTCCTTTTCAATTTATGTGACGGATTCCTCATATGCTTAAATAGTCAGATAATGGATTGATCATCACTTTCAGTGAATAATCATTCTAACTCATGCATTCAGTAGGTATAGATCTACTTATGCCTCCAATAACTAAAAGGTCTGACTAACACTTTTAATTGACAAGTGGCCTTGTCCGTATCTCCGACGATTTACATATACCGCAATATCTTTCCCAAAAAGTATGTAGGTAATAAAATGTTCTACACTGAATTGATAATATTATCTTCGTATAAAGAGTCAGTTACAGTGATACATAACACGTAATGAGTTACATGCGACTCATACTATGAATGAAACGCACAAACTAGAAAAAGTATCGCTGAAATAAAACTATTTGACCGACATACCTCAAGAATTGATGCCACATAACGATCACACCATATGTAGCACAGTCTTCTGAAATTAATCTATGTAATGTATGATATGAAAACACCACCCCAACCAAGCGGAACACACTTGCATGGATAATGGAAATGGTACATTCGCTACTATTCCAGCTATCGCAAAATGAATCTGGATCCCATTCCACTAGTGTCCAGAATTATTCTGCCGGAAGTAATGAGAGTAGAGAGATAGGACGAGCATATATCAGTGGGATAAAAAAACGGGCAGGTACATTATGCAGAGCGGGATTCGACGTGTGGAACTGAATTGTAAAATTGTGTCTTTTAAAAGGTTTACATTCCGGTTTTGTCCATCGTTATGTTGCTCCTTTAATAAATTGCTGATATCATTATGGAGAGGATTTCTGTATTCGTCATTGCAGACTTTTATATCTCTGCTGCATTATTTAACCAATCAAGGTGAGAGGATGAAATATACGGTCGGAATGGTGACACAGTATGACCGAAATTTCCTGGGAACTTTCTTGATTGTATCTTCTTGCTTGCAGAAGTTTAAATTTTAAGGTGTATCATATATATGGCAAGCACATCGACAAGATTAAGATGCAGTAGCATGACGATACGTGCCACTTTTGATGCACTTCCGGTGGAGATTATCACTTACATCATGAACTGTCTTTCCTACGACGATATCAGTTTATTGAGAGCGGTTAGTCAACTTATTTTCGATTTTCCGAACTTGATCTGATATAATCGTAAACTAAGTGAGTTGATCGTAAACTAAGTGAGTTGCAATCGGTAGTAGAAGTGAACGGTGAACCCAAACATGTCTCATTTCATGGAAGAATGCGATGAAGTTGAAGTATTTTTTCAGTTCAAATCCTTTTAATTTAGGTTTCCAAAAATTTCGACGTAGTGGCACGCTCTATTCTAAACACTTCATTTTTTCGGCTTGGCGAACAGCTTGATAAGGCAATGAACCGAATGAAAAAGATGTTACCAAAAAGAGAATCTCAACGAAGGTACTACTTTTTGTCATTCTCCAGTAACTGATTTTTTATTGCCGCCATTGTTGTTCAGAATAAAAATTCGTTTTAATGATTTAGCCATATGAAGTACGAATGGTAAATTATAAAATGCATTAGTAATTAAAGTACATTCTATTCTTCATCTGTGCAGGATCAGAAGAGTAATGTTAAAGAATAATTCTTCATATGTGTTTCTTTTTTATGATTGCAAACTTTCCATGCCTATAGATAATAATAATTCGTGAAAGGTCTTATGTGGATAAGGCAGCATTAGAGAAGTAAGCGTAGTTGATATTTTTTCCGTTACATCTTTAATGATAAAGTCTACTACATATAATAACGCATTTTTATGTAGAAAATCTTATTCATTGTAGTGAAGTACATTACAGTTGTTTAACGGATTTGCTGTGAAAATATCCAATATTCGACGTATCGTTGCATATTTCTAAGATCTTATCTGATGATGAGGGATATTAAAGATCTTGTCTCTAATATTTGGTAGTTTACGATATGTTTACCATTTACCATCTTTGTTCCAGAATATAAAGCTCTCCCTTGAGGTAAAGTGAAATGACAAGCGTTCATTTTTATGGAAGCAATATAATCTTTTATGTTTAAGGCTACATACCTTATCGCGTGTCAGTGAAGTTTATTCAGCGTTGGAAACGCGTTATGCATTGCTTTCGATGACATTCAGGAAGTATATCGATAATGATTCTTGTTGCTTCATAGCTGGCAAGGTAAGGTAATAGACAGTAGGTAAGGATAGACCCCTGAATTTCCGCTTTTTTTTAAACTGCAATTCATAACAAATAGTATAGATCAGATGGATCCATCTATAAGTCAAGTAAATTTAAACACTCCATTTATAAAATAATTTAAAATATGCTTTTCACTCCATGCGATTTGTACTGGATTATTATGTTTAATTTATGCAGGTATTGGATGAAGGTTTCTCCGTGCTGCGTATGCTGGACAGTTGTATTAAACGGAGAGTGCAACCACCGGAAACGCAAGAATCTTTAAGAGACATTCGAGATTATTCGAGGTTCATTTTGTTAAAGTAAATCAATTAGGGTGAGAAAATTGTGATCATTGACAAGAATATAAAAGTACTCGTTGTATTTCCATTTCTGTCATCACTATTAGTGAATAGTGATTAGTCTTGTCTCATTATTTCAAATTTTTAGTATGGCAATGGAATATTTCGAAGAACAAATTGCACCAGCTCTACGTATTCGAGATCCTTTGAGCCTTCTTTGTCGTTCCCATTCTCGATATTCATTGGAATCATTGCCTAATAGTTTTTCTTCCGCAGCGTTGAGTGACAGGTATTTCCACTAAGATTACCGTATTATCTCATCTCAGATACGTCTTGTATACAAATTTAGTTTTAATTTAGTCGTTTTTTTGTATCCCTCTTCGTTGAATGAATTAAGGAGTTTCATTTAGCGTTCGTCCGTTCTGCAGTACATCCTCTTCGAATATCGTAATAGGCAAAAGTAGCAACAGTCCAGTTACGCACAGTTTCGGTGATCTTGCAAAGATGAACCAGTGGAAAAGGAAGATTGATGAGAAAGTTAAGCAGCATGAACGAATAATCGCTGAACAGGATCGTGTGATACGTGAGCAAAACAAGGCCATAAATAGTATCATTGAATGCATGCATCAGGTAATTTCTTTTCTACTATTGAGCTAATTTGAGAATTGATTTGGGTGAGTCCTTTATCAATTATAATAAGCGCCTTTTAGTTCGTGGTTTTCACTTAACTTTCTATTTATTGTTGGCTTGCAGATTAGTGCAAAAATCTCATTCAACTTCATGAAAGAATTGAAAGCTGTTGAAGAACTGTCGCAACCAAGTTCACCACCTGCAGGTCCATCTGGGAAAATGAAACGTTTGGGAAAGAGAAAATCCAATACAGCGTTATTCAAGAAAGATATAAAGCGAAATAACTAACTGCTACTTATCAACATGCGACTACTATTCTCAACGAACTAAATAACTATTTTTTGTTGACGAACGGGTCATGATATTAAGCGAATAGCTGACATGATGCACAAGTGTCGTGATTCGAATAGTTTGTTGTTTCGCAGACAAAGGTTACTGTAAAGATTTATTCTTTGTGGAAGATTATGGTAATGTTATATGATAATTATAGTGTCAATAGATGATGATGTCAGTAGTGAAGTAATCATTTCAAAGTTTGAATAGGAATTAGTAAGGAGTTGGTTGAGTCCCAGTTTAGAAGAGCACAGTTGTTAAGCTGTCGAAGCGAAGGTTCTCCGTAGAGAGTCGATAAGAAGTAATCGCGCAGTAGTAAATAATAGAAACAAAAAGAGGAAAAAGAGCCCCAGTAAATTTCTAATTCCTTATATACTGAATTCCAATTTCTTATATATGGGTGATTTGCAAAGGCATATTGTGGTAAAAATAATCCTATTGGATACAAAAATAGATTGTTGTCAAAAGAGTTATTTTACATTGATAACAATTTAACCATTGAATATAAACTTAGAATGGAAGGATTTACACGTGAATTAATTTAGCAAATATTCAAGATGTAGGTTTGCCAGTGCTCAAGACATAAAATTTAATCTGGAAGAATTTACATATGAATTGATCAGTGATAAAAACAGAACAAATTTCTAGAATGCAAATACTTCATCTAGATACAGAAATTGTATTACAAATTATTTCAGTTTTCCCAATATTTTCGAGGGGAGAAGATCAAGATCTTTAATAGTAGGAATAATAGGAGTACAGCGAAGGTATTTTGTTCGCTAGATAAATTTTTCCTCTCAATTTTTAGGGAAAGCACTTGTATTACTTCCACGAATGTTTTTCCTTCGGTTTAAAGGTCTATTGCATGAAAAATGGAAGAAGTTGATTTAAATTATAATTTGGTGACAAATAGCATGATTGATATTACAGAAATAACTACACCATAGTGATCAATTTCCAATATTTTGTAACTTCTGATAATTCATCTATAATTCAATAGCTTTACCGATTGGTTTTCCAATTGTCTGGCCAATTTTTCTCCTTGTAGAACTATTTCTTCTCAGAGAGATTCCTTTGTTGATTGATCAGGCACTGGATTGATTGGTGTTTCTTGGCAAATATCTCTAATTCCGCATTAATTCTTTCGATATCGGATCTACTCACTACAACTGCTTTGGATTCGGGAGTTTTCCAATCATACTTATTAGAATTACTTTCGATTCTTTTTGGTTTGTTGACCAGACCGTATGTGGAATTGTAAAAATAAAGAATTGGCAGATGTGGTAACAGCAAGCCATTAGCAATGGATTTTGCTGATGTCGGAGTCAAATAATAGCTTCAAGCACTGGAACTTAATGAGCAGATTGTGATGACTGTAACTAATACTTATCGCAGAAAACAACTGGGTTGCTAACATTACAATTCTTAAATGTCACAAACAAATGATAAAGAAAAACCACTGGCAAAATGATTACTTAACTGCACATGGAACAAAACATCGAGTATCGATATTGCACTGCAGTTTCATATATTAGGTTCAATACATTTAATTCATATTAGAATTAGGGTGTATGTAATATATTCAACTGTCAACTTGGGATGTCACTAAATTTCTTAGCAGTGGATTCGGAGTGTCTAGTTTTTTGATGATATAATAATTAACAATATGAGTTACATTGGTCCTGAAGTTATCGAGGTGTGTTGCAATATGATCAATACATATATCATCCACACCTTCCCCGCCTTCGGCAAGTGCTTTCAAAATGGTACTCCGAGTTGGGGCTGCCAAAATAACGACCTGAGATTGCATGAAATGATGTAAATGATTAAAACAGTGTCATTAATGTAGAATCATAAGGAACAACAGTATTATCAGTTCTGAATTGATTTGTCATTACCATTGAAAGAGATAAGAGAGTAGGAAGCCAAAGTCCCAAATCGCAACTTTACCTTAAATAATTGCTTTGATATGAACCCGTGATGTCTTTTGAGAGTATTATTATAAGCGTTTTTAATAGAACCCGTTAAACTGTCGGTTTTTTCTTTATCTATCGACGATTGGTACACCTGCACCATTTCCGACAAAAATTCAAGCATGAATTCTAATCCTCTAAAAATCAATACAGTACTGTAATAATAAAGTATTTAACTGAACGATCAAAATTCTTTCTTTCCCAAGAACGTAGAACTATAGAACAACCTATTTTCTCATAGCGTAATCCATATTTCATTATCGTTCCATACAAATTTTATGAGAAAATCAAGTATATACTCCTAAAGCTTATACTGCGCTATAGCATCATATACAAAACGAGACACGTTTTTTGTAGTTGAAAAGGAATCCACAACTGTTGAAAAGCTTAAAATACGCTGAACCAAGATGCATTCTTGTATCAATCTGAAAAAAAACTAACCGGACCTTTTCAACCATAACAGTCCTTCGGTAGCTATGCCCATTTTTCCGTTGTTTTTAATAAGATCGTCTTCAACCAGATCCTCGATATACTTGTATTTGTCTTTCCCACTCTCATACTTTGTTTTAATCTTGATAATGTTACCGCTGATATCATTTTTGATTGGAATAAATGCTGTTCCTAGAAAACCTGAAATAATGTCCTTGAAATAGCAATTTCAATGACCAATTACCGATCATAGGGCAATTAATAGCAATTAATTCGTGTTAAAGATATTGGTAATGTTAAGTTTTACAGGATAAAATTTGAAGTGCCAGAAGGACGCAGCGGAATGGAAAAATAATATTTAAAGACTAGGAATCCCAAGTTTACCTACAAAATCAGCAATGCCTTGACAGGCTCTAAGGAATTGTTCGGTTGGAACTTTGTCATCCTCGATCTCCGGAAACATCTGCTCGGGATGTGAGAAATATGTGGAAACTTCATCCAATGGTACTGTATCCATTTTTGATACTATTTCTAAAATTGATTAACTATAGTTTCTTTTAAATTGAGCTGAGGCAGCTGTTTGTTAAATGTAATTCGCTGTCACGCTGCTCGCAAATTATTCAGCATTAGCAAGTCCAACCAAAAACACGATTTTGGTCTCATTTTATGACTCACAATGACTCATTTATTAACAAAAATCAAAAATTAGTAAATTCCCTAAAATTGAAATTCGAAATGCAAGCCTATAAAAGAGTTGCACTACACTCCCACACGACAATAAAGCTAATGCAACACGCTCCAACCCCTAATTTTCCCATCAAAACGACAGACAATATGAAACCTGAGTCTCACTAAATGAACTACATTTAACAAGAAAAGACGGTCCATCAAACCTTGTGAAGAAGTTGGGGAACGTCCAAGTTTCGGTTACAATAGCTAGGTAGTAGGTGTGATGCGGTGGCAAGCCTTGGATTACTTCCTGGAGTAAGGTCTTTGTACCGTCCGTTTGCTTTATTAATTCACTAACCCAGAGTGCGTATCTATCCATTTTTTAGTGTAACTGCATTCATCCTGAAATGTGTTCCTTGCTCAACCTGGAATGTGCTCATCACCCTTCCTAAAGTCTTCCCATCACTACGCACCCATCCTAGAATATGCGCGAAGTTAGCTGTATGTGCAAAAATACCTTCGAGATGTATGGGGCTCTTTCCTCTCCTCCTTTTCATCCAAATAAGCTCCGATTGTACCTCTTCTTAGGATATTTTGACTTGGATTTTTTGTGTAATATGGTAAAAAATTTATCAAAGTATCGCCGTTATTCGTACTATCATTTCTCATTCGTTATACCTAACCCTCAGAGATTTTTTATTTTAATTGAGTTTCAGAAAATTCAACAAGATTCTTCAGCATGTACTGCCAGCGACTTTCAATTCCCGTAGCTCGTATTTCGGTAGGTTAACTTTAATCCAGCTTTACAAGTTTTAGAAAAATACATTTGGAAATCAATAACTACCCCTTACGTTTACTGCGTGGTAATTTGGCCGCAGTAAATGATCGAGAGTCAACAGATGTTATTATTTCCGGATTGTATAGAAGAATTAGAATTTTCATTGTTGGCAACTTTTACTCAGACAAGTGAAATATTCTAACTGGGAAATAAACGAAACGTTTTTTAGTGAAGTCGAATGAGTAATTGCAGATGTTACCAATGTTGTTTCGCGCGAATAACGCAGGATTAGTTCGTAGTTTGCAAACGTCAGCGATTCAGCGTGACATTGATAGTGCAGCGAAGTATGTTGGAGCTGGTGCTGCAACAGTTGGTGTAGCCGGTTCCGGTGCAGGTATCGGCAACGTTTTCGGTTCACTCGTTATCGGTTACGCTCGAAACCCATCCGCAAAAAATCAGCTTTTTTCTTATGCGATCCTTGGTTTTGCTCTTTCCGAGGCAATGGGCCTTTTTTGTCTTTGCATGGGTTTCTGTATTTTATTTGCGTTTTGAAATTTGCTATCATTGTGAAGATTAATTACTTAGACTTAATAGGAAAATGGTTTTGAAGATTGTAAAAAATTAGCCCCTAATACTAGAAAATATGCATACCTATCATTTATTTGTCAATATTTTATTGAAATTCACGTCATTGGTAGGTGTATCATGCGGTTCACTATGCCAATACTTATAAAGTTAGGTTCTCGATGTTCAAAGAAATGCACGTCTATCACATTTCTTAGAATTGACAGCGTATAATTAGGGATAGATAATGTTAATGGACTTGAAGGTATTTAGTTGATGTTCAGTGATCCTTTCTATTTTATTTAACCATCACAAAATCTTTAATTGGTTAAAAAATTTGGTTGAAGATGATTAGAAAGACAAAAGGATGTGGTTGTAAAGTTGGAAGGTTTAACAATTCTGATGGGATGTCATTTTGTTAGGTTGGTGTTGATTCAATATTTTTGCAAAGTACACCGAAAATCTTGTTCGCTTGCTCACATAATTTGTTGCTTCCAAGGACCAGGATTTCTCTGAGGGTTTTCAAGTCCCAGAAGGTTATATACTGTTTGTTTTCCAACAACAGATTGAGGTCTTCTTCCGCTATCAACAGTTTTGCCACCTGAAATTTCAGGTAAAATAATATCTAATTTTGACAACCATGTTTCCGAAATCGATTAGCGAAAGATGTTACTTTAGTGGCAGACAGCATGATACGTGGCATAATACGTTGGCACTCTGTTTCAACTAAGGTTTTTTGTTTTTTCCAAAGCTCAATAACAGACTAAATTTAGCGAACTAACCTTGTAAGTGTATATGATTTGTGAAGTTCGCGAAGGGTCGGGATACTTAATGTCGCTTTCATACTGAAAATTTAACTCAAATTTATCCGGCTCCCAGAAGATGTTTGCAGGACAGATTATTTACTTTTATGCTTTAATTATAAACTTACAATGAGCGGTACGGCGCCCGCTTTCAGTACTGCCAGAATACAAGTTATCTGGTGGAAAATATTTGTTGTACTGATGATTAGGCTTGGTTCATCCGGATGTATAGCGGTTTGAACGTGACTGATTTCCATTTGAAGCATTTTCAACGATATGGGTAGTAACGGCACAGTGAAAGAAGCACTTCTGCAGTTAATATTTTTAACACTTTCAAAGATTTTTTTAACAGGTGGAGGGCAGAAGAAACAACTATCAAAGGTGAAATTATTCTTTCAGCAGTACTATTATTTTAAAGATGCGTTGATATCGTTAGTGTTTTGTTTTCCAGTATTAAGATACCTAGTTGGTAAGAGTAATGTGATAGATTCGCTGGAAATCGCATCCGGCTTGCAAGAACTGGATACTTTCTGGAAGAATCCGCTCCACCACAAATCCCGTGTTTGTTTCATTGCAACCTACAATATATTAATATCATAAAAGTGAGTTATCGAGAGAGATATTTCTTGCCAGATCTCCTGTGATTCAAAAGAGATAAAGTCGACAACAAGTATAGTGTTCCACTGAATGCCAATTCCCCTTTTGTAGGTATCATACCTTGTACATGTAGTAAGGTCGTCTACCAATCAAATTCACTTGTGGTGGTGGTATTCCTTCGTCTGGGCTTACATGTCGTATGACAATTACACGTTGTATTGCCTGTAGCATATTGGGGATAGAGAAAGTGGTTTAGATTATATGATAATTGAAAATGAAAGTGAAAACATTGCTTTGTAACACGATTTCCATTTGCTTTATCTATATTCTGAGCCAATGATAAACGTGGTTTCGCTCGCGAATAATCCTTAAAGTAATTATTACTCTTTTGGCTAAGTTGTCCTCAAAGTTACTATTCTAACTACTTTCATGCGTCTTTATGGTTGACATAAAATATACAATATCGGTAATTGCTGCATCCAGAAGCTCTTTAGTCCTGATCAGTCGGGTACCCATCCAGAAACCATCAACTGTCACCACTGTGTCAGCACCGCTACTTTTCACTATATCATGCAAACAATCGACATCTTCGTTTGTGGCAGTCTGGATGATATAATGGTATAAGATGATTTAAAAAATTACAAAGTGAAATATTGTCATTTATCGAGACATTTCACAAGATCAGTAATTTGAAATTGTTATTTCAACGACAGACGTGTCTTTGAAACGTGATTTATTTAGACACTAATCTCCGACTATAATTGATACTTGTCGTCTGCTATATCTCTTATATTGCCACGTTTTCAGTAGCACTTATCAAAATGATTCGTTACGTATGCTGATCACCACTAATTAACTGTTTAAGTGCTTACAATAGGCAGAACGGTTAGTCCTATTCGAAGTGCAGCCAATATAGCAATAGGAAGTTGTAGAACATTGGGCAGATACAATACTATTGGCTTATCCTCCAACCGAAGCCCTTTAAATATATTGGCACATTTATTCACCAAAATATCCACCGTTTCGGCTGTTAATTCTGTTTCGTCGTACACTTCGTTGTCATAGTAATTGCCGATCCTTAATTTAAAAGTAATTTAATAATTCACTAGCGAATCTTTTCATTTGATTCTCTTATTTCACTTAAGTTGATCAGTTTCAAAAATTTTGTCAATCTCTGGAGTCTTACGCTACAACGTTCGTTGATTACAAGCAAGTAAACTCATAACATAACCGAAACGGTATATTTCGATGCATTTTACCAGTAAATTCGAACAGCATCCTTTTGTGTTTTATTTTTCCAAGCATCGACACAGTCGTACGATAAGTTTTTAACAGCCATTAAGACTCGAAATTTAGTGTTCAAAAGTGGAACTTAAGCAATTCAAATCTGAAGATATAAGTGCATCAGTTGATCATTTACTTTTTATGATGTTTATTATCCTAACAAAATTAGTTGGACTGGAATGTGTTCAAAACAGTCCTAATTTAGAACTTAGCGTTAGAAATGAAACGATGCAAAACATTGAGCGTTTCGCGTCCAACATTTCTAATCAGACGACAAGTAATTGAGAAACAAAGCGATACAGAGATAAAGAAAAAAAACCGATGACAAGCAAACTAAGCGCAGTTAAGACTAGAAATGTCCGATGAGGCTAAGTGTCTAAATTTTTAAATAAAGAATTCATTTGATATTTCGCACCTGAGAATAGAAAAAATGACTCCAATCACTAAGGCTGACAAATCAATTATTCTCATGGGAAGATCTCTGAGAATTCAGAAATTTATATTAATCTCTGAAATCGTTAGAAAGCTCCAAACCACTAAATTAGTACCTCTTATTCATTCATTCGATGGAGCTAAAATGATTATTGGCCACGATTAAATCTGCTCTTCCCTCGTTCTCCAAAACGATTCTTCGATGAATTTCAGCCATTTGCAATTTTTTAACCACCCTCAAATCGATCGTCATTGTAACATTTTGATCTGTTTAGTTGGTTTAAAATTTTATATCTTCCCCAAAAGATGTGCTTTGAATGATCGAGTGCTTTTTGCAAATCAACTGCATGAATCAGAATAAGTGCCAGTTTATTGGAATGCGAGTCATGGATCCCAAAATACAAACCAGAAATACCACACAACAAAACTGCTAATATCGGCGAAAGCTACTCGAATGAAAATATAAATTTCGGAATTGGGAACACACTCAATGACGATGTGACTGGAAGCCAACGGCGGAGAGAGAAGATAAAAAAGTTTAAATAATTGATGAAAGAAGGACTACGAAATTACATTAAATGGTTAAAAGGAAGTTTAATGTTATAAAAATAATGGACGATGTTGAAACACACAGTAAGCTTATATAATCTTATAATGTAATAAACAATACAGAAAGTTTGAAATGTTATCGAATTGATGTAAGTGTGTTTCTCAACCAGTCCGTGTTTCTGATCGACCATTCCACAAATGAGCAATAACTGTTTCATCAATAAGTGTAGTAGTGTCACCCAAATCCACAGCTTTATCACCTTCAGCAATTTTCCGTAATATGCGACGTGTTACCTTCCCTTAAAACATAAACTATCAAATCTAAAAAGCCTAACTAGTAGACCAATCTAAGATCATTTAAGCGGATAAAACAGCAAAGATTTTTCCTCCTATTTCATCTCATCAGCAAATAAAGGACGGAACTAGATAGAACTAATGATGAGGCAAGAACAAAGCTTGCTTACCATGCTCGACAGCTTCCACTCCTAAAAAATAATTTATATCTGAGCAGATATAAATTATTTGTGACTCACCTGATCGTGTTTTGGGTAGTCCCGGAGCTACTTGTATAACGTCTGGTACTGCAATCGCACCAATTTTTTTTCGCACCAGAAGTTTCAGATCCTCAATTTTTTTGTCCGTAAGTTCGACACCCTAAAAAAATCAAATAGAACGTGGCTACTTGATGTGGGAGGAAAGAAGTTGAAAAGAACTGCAGCACTGTCCGTTTTCACTATTTTCCAAAATTAAAGATGTTCAGGAAGAAATATACAGTAAACAGTACCAATCGTAATGTGACGAATGCATATGGAAAGCTGCCTTTGATGTCATGCGGCGCTGCAACTACAGCTGCTTCCACTATATCGTTGTCCGAAACTAAGGCAGATTCAATTTCAGCAGTAGATAGTAAATGACCAGACACATTCATGAGATCATCGATCCGTCCTATAATATAAAACGTTAACTAAATCAATTTCAAATTTCCGCCAATGCTACAATAGTTGCCAAGTTACACCTGTAATCCAGTAGTAACCATCAGCATCTCGACGCGCTCCGTCACCGGTGAAAAAGAACCCCGGGTATGGCGAAAAGTATGTGCTTATAAATCGGCCGTGATCACCCAAAATACTTCTGCTTATACCTGGCCAAGCTCGCTTGAAACACTGCAACAGTAACAAATAAATAATATTCATAAACTGAAGCTTTTTTCACCTAAACTAAAAGAACTCAAATTTGGATATGACTACGCTGATACCCAGCAAAACTGTGCAAGATCTGTTTTTCCTGCGGTACCATTTGCATTTTAACTGAAAGAGCTTTTCTGCTAAATAAGATTTGAGAGGCGACAGCTTACTGAACTTCACTGAATGGGAAAAGAACTTTAATTTTAATATAATATTAATTATGTGATTTGTATTACAACATGTAAAACTGGCTATGCTATATAAATAGAAATGAAACAGTCACCAAAGTTCCTTTACCAGTTCCTTCGACTTCTCGACCATCTTCACCAATAATGACCGGTTCTACGCCAAAGAAAGGGAGCGTTGCGCTACCAGGTTTAGAGGGAATTGCTGCCGGTAAAGGTGCAATCATATGTCCTCCTGTTTCTGTCTGCCAGTAAGTGTCGATGACGACACAGCGATTTTCGCCAACAACCTGGAATTTGTCTCTTGCTTTATCGCAAGAAAATTTAAGTCAGCGAAATTACTCAAGTTTTATCGCAAGAAAATTTTTATCACATTTAAGTCAGCAAAATTACTCAAGTTTGAATACCTTGTACAACCATTTCCATGCTGTCGGATTAATTGGTTCACCAACTGATCCCAGTAAACGCAACGATGAACGATCGTGCGATGTAACATACTCATCACCAAAAGCCATCAAAGAACGCACTGCTGTTGGTGCAGTATATAAGGTGGTAACCTAAAAAAATCTCACATCAAGCACAAACTAAACCAACTGTAAAATGCATTTAAGTAGAAACAGTTTTTAATATTGTTTTATTTATTCTATTGATGACTGTGCGTACCGTATCTGGAAGTATATTCAACAGCTGCAGCGTGGTATGAAATATAAAACAATAACAGAATTCGAACAACAGCAAATGCATTAACCAATAATTAATTAAATCTTACTCTGTACTTCTCTACAATTTGCCACATTCGTGACGGAGTTGGATAACTCGGTACGCCCTCATACATAATACATGTTAAACCATTAAGAAGCGGTCCGTACACGAGATAGGAGTGCCCAGTAATCCAGCCGCAATCAGCTGTGCACCTGCAAATATATAATAGGAAAATATATTTCAATAAAAGTTAAAGGTGATCTTTTCAAGCGTATTTTGAAGGCATATCTTCCGTTTTTTCTTGATTGTTAACTTTTGAAATAATCCCAGTTCCCCAATCTGATTATTATGCAAGACCTTGATTTCTTTTATTTCACTTTTACTTGACGTTTCTGCATACAGAAATCAGAATTATTAGGCAATAGGACAAAAATTACCAATAAATCCTACTTTTCCTTATAATTTTAAGACTGGTAAGATACTTCTAACGATAAACCATCAAATATTGTGTATTAACTATTCTTCCATTTCAACTCAATTTATATAGAAAACACAAATCTTAGACTTCACCAGTATATGTCCTTTTCTGGATTAGCATCAAAAACATATTTGACAGTGGCATAGGTATATATCATATAACCAGCGGTAGTATGCACGATTCCTTTTGGTTGACCTGTTGAACCGGATGTGTAAAGAATAAAGAGAGGATCTTCTGCATCGTTCCACTCGATTTCAGAATTTATTCCTTTGCATCGTTCCATTTCATCATTCCAGATAACATCCCGTTTTGGATCTAATTTCACCTGATAATGCAATATTATAACAATAAGGTTACGAATTCATAACCCACGACCTCTTTTAAGTGGAAATATTTTAAAGTAATTACTCATTAGGAAAGGTCTAAAATGTTTTCGGGAACAGTAAATAAGAAATCAATAAAACTGAAGATTTCATTTACGCAAACACATTGAAACTTAGAAAAATACATACTAAAATATCAAGAAATAAAGCATAAAGGTCATTTGATAACAAAAATACATTTCAGAAAGAAAAAAAAACGAATAAAGTTAAATTTACGTTGACAGAATCAGTACCGTTCGGATTACGGACACGTTCCAAATGTTGTACAATGATGACCCTTTCCACCGGTTTACCCTAAAACACGCTATGAATATTAACACCATCAAATAATCAACTAAAATGGATTTATAAATACACTGAGACGATAATGGATATCGAAATCTATCAACATCACTTTTAGCTCAATTAATAAGCTCAAACTGCTTTCGAATGCATTGCATATAGTAAACGAACCATTAAAATACACTTACCGAAATATTGCATTGAACGACAGCATTATCAGCTATCATTTTCAGTGTTACAAACTTCTTGCCCCGATAATATCCATCAGCCGTGACCAGGATGCGGGCTTTTGTTTGGCATATTCGAGCTGCCAAAGCATCAGAGCTAAATCCAGCAAACACTACCGCGTGAACAGCACCGATTCTAGCACACGACAGCATTGCTATCGGTAATTCAAGTATCATCGGTAAATAAATCACCACAACATCGCCCTAAATTAATAATTATAGTACTCAAGGTCAAAAACAATATCGGCTGTCTTCAATATACTTCTTGATAAAAATGAGACATAAGGTCATATGTTATTGCATGACATGATTAAAATTGTATATAAAAGCTAAAAAATGCGTAATAAACCTTTTTAACTCCATGAGATCGCAAAACAGCAGAAAAAGTAACTACTTTGTCGAAAAGATCTTGGAATGTAACAGAACAACAATCACCGGGCTCATTACCTTCCCACAACAGTGCTGTACGAGAACCATATCCTTAAATCTTGATTTGAAAAAAAAAACTATGAAAATACAGTTTTTTTATAGCAATTTTTCAATTTCCCTACTTTTTTAAAATCATTTCAAAATTACAGTGAAATATTCATACCTCATAAGTAAACAATCATTCAAAAAATCTAAATACTTTCTCTTAATTTTAGTTTTACACAGACTTGCCTTTGCTAATGTTTTGTTCCAAGCAATTGTATGCAATGTTTGTTCGCGCTCCTTCCATGAAATGTACATAAACATCTCCCTTACGGTAATCGAAATTCCACTCCAGTCCCTAAATAATCATTTACAGCGATATTTTTCATGACGTAGTAAAACCCTGAAATGTCTACATACTGATAAGCCAAAAAAAATAGTTCCCTTGTCCGGAATATCCAAAAAATTGAAAAGCATAACCCAGTAACGTCAAATTTTTTTACATCTCCAAAAAAATAAAGAAAACTTAAAAATTAAACGCAATAAAGGAAATGACACTTTTTTGGTGTTAAAAAATCAAACGGTGATTATTCTCCGCTCCATTCCACATTTTTTGCAGTATCACAAAATAAATCAAAGAGGTTAGTGTGGAAAACACCTCCATCTAATGCATAGTTTTAAAACGCATGAATAAGTGTCCAGGAAAAAAGAGAGTTAAACAATCGACCTTATCGGATTTCTTCTCGAAATAAAGTTCTTTAGCTACCGTTTTCCAAAATTCATCGGCATTGTTGATGGAGTTACTATACATTTCCCTATAAGAATCAATCCCTCTGACATGAGCACCTAAAATATCAAATGAATAAGTGGTAGAAAGTAATGTGTAAAGGCAGTGAAAAGAAATTCAAAATTAGACTTCTTAAAAAATACATTATGTGCATGAAGTAATCACCAGAGAAATGATTAGATTATTATATCAAAATTATGATCTATAAAGATTATCAACACTTCAAGAAATGACAAATCAAAAGCGATCACTCATCATACTTTGTCATCGGAATATAATGACCTGAAGGTTTGAAAGGGGGTAGAGAATATATTTCGTGCAATATATAAATCATATGTGAGAAATATCATTGTTTCGCTTCTTAGTCTTTCTCCTTTCCTCCGTCTTTTCTTCATTATCTTCCACGTTTTCATAGCTGCTGCTTGTAATCCACCGTGTGTCTATCCAATCTTTTTAAATATCACTTCAGAGGTCACAGGAGGAAGAAGAATGTGATAACTATGGTTGAAATAAGTGTTTGTTTCCGTCTATCGATAATGGTAACATATTGGTAAACTCATAAGTTTTTCAGTAAGACAATGACCACTTCTTCAACAAATAGATTTTTGTGGATTTGGAAAAAAAGCCAATCCAACTACCAGTGAAATGATTTATTGTAGTAGAATTCTTCATTTCGTGATAGTTCGATTTAAGTAACCAGCAACAGCAGTAAGAGATGTAAACAATTTTATACAGCAGGAGAATTAAAATGAAAAAAGGAAAATATAAACCGTACCAGCAAGAATAGGTGCTGGAGGGACAAACCACTCCTCTTTCTCTTTTACATCGCATGTTTGAGAAATAGTAAATTTGATCTGAGCATCCGACATCGTTGTTATTAACTTTGGAAGAATCAATCAAGCGTGTATGGTATCTACAAATAAATCTATTATTGAATTTATTAAAACTATTATCAAATCCCGTCATCCAATTTTACCAAATCTGCTAGCGAAATGTCGAATTGTTAATACCAATCAATTTAACAAAATTCATCATCAGTGGGGTTTACTATTACACCGGTCAAGAGTTTGATCAGTCCATCATTAACAGGTTTGGTAAGAACAACAGTTGATCCGATGCTGGAAGCTTTTCCAATTCCTTTATCGAACTGAACATAACCAGAAAGTCGAGGTGGAGGTCAAATCTGACATGAGCATCAACACAGCGCTTTAGCATTTATATACACAAAAGTAGTATAACAAGCAGCATTCTCATCATCAATAACGGATCGATGATATGAATGAGTGTGTATTGCTTAACCATCTCATCTCCAGTCCTTTCATTCCTTGTTTGCTTCATTCACGAAGTTTTAAAGAGCATTTTTAATTCAACATTTGAAAAATCTCTCTTTCCCTCTTTCTTTCTCTCTTTGCTTCCTACGGGAATTATTATAATCGGAAAAAAGACTGACGACAGAACAAGAAAGGCCAGCATTTAAGTCTAAAGCTCCCAAACACAAAAAAACTCAACGAGAAAGATGTCCCTTGGCGTTAGAAGAGAGTATGAAAAGATAAAGTTGGAATCGGCATTTTAAACGAGGGATAAGAAAATGAGCCAAGAAAGCTTTATAAGAAGCTCCTCTTCAGCCACCGACATAGAAATGACTCCATTGGACTAACAATAACATTTTGTTGAAAATTTTGATGATTTCCGAAACCAACTCGATGAAACATTTAATGTCTGACAGAAGGAAGAGAATGCGTGTAATCAAAAAGGTACCGGTATTTGTATTACTAGATGGTTGAATTTTGGTCGCTGATAAGCTTTGGGCGGACTCTCTTTCACATCATCATACAGTTAACATTAAAGGTTCTCTGATAAAACCAAAGATCACTAAAGTTGACAATGACAAACTATCGCTGAAGGACGTAACTGATAACAAGTTCCAACGTTTCACTGAATTTCAAAGTGAAAGATAATTCTCAAACAAACTAATTGGTCCAATCAGTACTGATTTATTAACCGATACTTTCAAAGATAAGAGAAACCCTTCGGAGAATGAAACAAATATATTATTCCCTCTCACAATAAATTCCTGAGTAATGATCCGAAAGAAAGGAGATTTCTCCCGGCCTATGAACCGAACGAGCATCAAGTGATATTACAATTACTTTATATTGCTTATATCCAGAATTCTCCTGCAAAAAAGAGGAAATTAAACAGTGAAGACTGCTCTTACAGAGACGGCCAAGTTAAAAGGGCCTTCTTGCTCTTCGCTTATTCCAATTTAAACTTGCATGTATCGGTTTTTTCTAAGCTTCCTGTAAACAGTTATGGGATGAACTCGGACGAGAAGTATAAGTAGAAGAAGAGGGAAAAAGAGCAAAAAGGAAAAATTAAATATAACTTTCGCTATTACAATGCAAGCAATTTACCCTTTCAGCTGACAAATTGAATCATAAAAATGAATGGCGCAGCAAATTTTCATCATTTCTCACAGAAGGCAATGATGATTATCAATCTGATTATTATGATCGTCTATCCATGTGTATGTGTGTCTGTGTGTGTATGTACATCTATGCGTATGTGTGTCTGTGTGTATGTATATATGTATATGTGTGTGCGTGTGTGTATGTGTGTGTGTGTGTGTGTGTGTGTGTGATGACAGTGAAGAGAATTGGGGAAGAATAATTTATAGCATTTAGTTGGATGTTGTGCAAATGCCATCACACTATTTATCGTTTATGTTTTTTAACATGCCAGCCAGCCATTCGTTCACCCTCTTTACGAACGTCGGTGAGGCTCTATGTTGCTATTGTCTGTGCCTAGTGAGTTAGATATCCAACTTAATTATGCAGAATTCAAACAGTCAGAAGGGAGCGGAAATTATATGTAGAGATGTGTCGTTGTCCTAACTAAACTTCGAAATGCAAAATTCCTATTACCAATCATTAAAATTTTGGAAGCAGAAGTACTACATATTATTTGGATTTTGCTTAACAGGAATCTGGTTATCTGTAAGATTAATTTATCACTAAAGTCTTTCGCTATAAGTCCATATCGCCGAAAATCATCTCAATTTTGAAATAATGAATTATTAAAAGACAACTGCTACCAATTGTTATTGATTTATCAACAAGGACTAACTCATTATATGAACTTGAAACCGTACTATCCCTGCTCAACCGAATTACAATAAAGGAGAAATGCATTGCACTACTCAGTTGGGATACGTAACGATCAAGCAAGATAGGAAATGATAGAAAATAAGATATATCATGACAGTTTTTCATTTTTTATCGATATCAATTCTCATCCATATGAGGAATTCGGATGCGAAGAGAATATTCTGTTGCGGTATAAAAGTATAGATTTCTCCTTACAGTATAGAAGCTTTATGCATAATATGTAAGTGGTGCATATGGGGACATCCAAAGACCGTCGATGGCATTTGATTTACAGCCAGTTATCACTTGTTCACATATATTTTGAGGATATTTCAGTGCGATTTACCAGTCTCATCTTCAGAATTCTATCCCAGAAACTGACTTTTTTAGGTTTTTCTGCTCTCGATATTGTAAGGAAAGATAAAGGGGGAAATTTTTGACATCGTGGGGGAAATTTTTGACATCGTGCACTTTTCAAACGTTATCAAAATAAATCAGAGCAATAACAGAATGAAACAATGAGAGAAGAGAGAGCGATCTCATTTACATCGTCGAAATATTGTACCATAAAGGAACATAAAGAGAAATTGGGTACAATGATTTAATATTGATCGAGTCCTATTCATTTTATTTATCTCATATAATAAAAGTCGGTGAGGCTCTATTGTAGCTATTGTTTGCGCCTTAGGTGCCCAACTTAATTACGCTGAATTCAAGCAATCGAAAGAGAGCAGAAATTACATGTAGAGGAGATGTGTCGTTGTCCTAACTAAACTTCGAAATGCAAAGTTCCTATTATCAATCATTAAAATTTTAGAAACAGAAGTACTACAAATTATTATGTGGATTTTGCTTCACAGCGAATCTGGTTATCTATAAGATTAATTTACCACTAAGGTCTTTCGCTATAAGTCCACGTCGCCGAAAATCATCTCACAATGACAACCTATTAGTTTGAGTGGTAATCGACCAGCGAAACGCTGTATCTTTAAAAGAAGTTTAGTAATATCACATCAAATGTTAGCAAATCATAGTAGTACGTAACTCGCATCTGTAAAATATTTTGTAGTCATTTTGCAATTATTCTTTTGACATAAATTTTTAAGGCTCGTTTAATTCTCTAAATTATTTGGTAATGCGAGTTTTAGGATTCGTTACAAACTTTCTACTTAATTTGATTTAGTATAAAAGGATATCGGGAAAATTAAATTTGAAGAGAAGCTGTACATATACAGTACTCTTTCAAATTTAGTCTTCTTGACATCTTTTATAACTACCGCTGGCCCTCTCACCTGTCCTTGATTTGCTGGAGCGATGGATTAAGAACAGTTTCTGAAATTAAGAGAGGATTATGCGAATAAATGCGATTGGGATGGAAAGATAGAGAGAAAACAAATTCAACCCGATAACAAAGAAAAAAAAACGAACTTATATGTGCATGAGAAAGGAATGAAACTATTGCAGGTCACACAATGGGACAGTGTAACATCCACTCCATCGAGAATCCATCGAGAAAAATGAAACCATTTCAATCGAGTGGACGGACGTTCAATACGCGCTGAAGTATTTATTCATTGGTCAGAATAAGGATGATTTATTCACTAGTCAGTTCCGTTTGAACCATTACTGAGTAACTATTCAGCCTAAAAATGGATGAGTCATGTAAAGCACTGATGTTTCACTTCTTATTGATAGTAGTAACACTACCATTACCTCGCGTTTTAATTACGATTTTTACAGAGAGAAAAAATATACACCATTTTGGCATGGTATTATCTTCTTGTAACTTTGCATAAAAAATTGAAAAATAACAAGCCTGAATTGATTATCTGCTTGATTCGCAACCAGCCTAACTAAAACATTGGAACCAGTAGTAGTGTCATAATATTAAGTCGTATTCGTAATTTCAAAAGGATAGTCAAGAACAGTTCACCAGAGCTGAATTCAGTTAAAAGATGGATAGGAACATTCCCTTCGATTATTTATTATTGGTAAAAAAAAAAGATCATATTGTAGAACGTTTTCATGACGAACATTATTGTGATTCCTCTCTGCAGAGGATAGCACCTTTATTTTCGACAGGAAGCGAATGAAACTAACCGCCTCAGTATCATAATTAGAATCATTTGTAGCTATGATGATTGGAGATCGATCACATGTGGCGTGTAAGTAAAATATCGGTTTTGATTTTGATCAAACAGCTTGGCATTGTTTTGCGCTTCGTTGTTCCATATTAGAAAATATTCTTGAATGAATGTTATACAGCATTTTGACGAGTACTTCTCATCTTTTACTTTGACAAAAAGCGTGTTCGAGTAGTTCCTTTAATTTGGGTTTAAATTGAATTATAAAGTAAAGAAAAGTAAGAGAAATTGCTTTGGCATAGAAACTGTTAACAAATGTACAATGCAATCCAAAAAGTTTTGCGAAGTAGATGAAAGTTTTGAAGATGAAAAATATAGAGGCATATTCATTAAAAGCTGCCAGTAAGCAATTAAAAAAAAACAATTACTGCAGATTATTTTTTTATAATTATACGAAAAGTTGTTTAACAATTCAACGTCAATATCCCTTGATCGTTCCGCAATTTCATAAATTGGCAACGTAAAAGTTGGTGAACAGCGGCTGTAAAAAATTCACTTGAAGTTTCACTAAGAATTTTTCCTTTTGTTATGAGGAAAAGTTTTAGTTGAAAGAAGCTCCGGGCTGCTATTATAACTTCTTGAATGTCAGCGAGACTACCATTACTAAGAAATATGTAATAAAGCACATAAACGCAAAACGCTTTCAGCCCATTACAGAAAAGGGTTCAGTTTCTTTACGAGATTATTTAACTACATGTCGAAAAATAAACGTTTTAAAAACTGAACGATCAAGTAAGATTTTGTCTTATGCATCATTCATTTCGTGACAATAATTCCACAGTTAGTCGAATATAGAAAATGTTTCTTATTAAATTCCTAAGCAAAGATTCAGCACGTTAGAAGAATTTAGTTACAATTATTTGAAATCTATAGCATACTTTTTCATCAACTAATGATGAAAAAATTGAAAGTTACAAGAAGCAGAAACATTGATTGATGCGGGCATGTTGATCGTGGCTATTCGAAATCTGTAGAAGCTAGGATTCAAAACTTACGTTAAGAAGGCTTCAAGATTCTTTTGGTACTCCTTTTTATTTTTGCCAATAAGAAGATCATCAAGATAATATCCGCAGTATCCGAAATCATAGGACCCATTACTTCTTCGAGAATCGAGGTGTTCTTTTGGCCTAATTTTAGAGTCCCATTGTGGCACAAAGTGCGAGTGAATAGATGGAATGGATAAAGCGGATCAAATCCGCCATTTTATTAGAACCCTCAGGGCAGTCACTCACAGTATCCAGCATGAAAAATTATCGTCAGATGCAATCTAAATTTTTAAATTTGAAATTGGTAAAAGGCGGCATGAAGGTATGGCGTGCGTTCGTGCGGTTCAATTTATTTTGCTGTAAGTGAAGTATTGGTTTAAGGCACGTATAGAGGTAGGATATGCAGGGTGCAGACATAGAGTCACGCAGCCACTTTAACTCTGTTAGTAAGTCTCACGTAATATCGAAGTGAGCATGAGATTGAGGAATATTAATGAACTATCCCTGCAATATGCATTAGTGATGACTTGAAGGAGGTTGATTTCAAACCGGAGGTCTGTGAGTCATAGCTATTTGATGGAACTGAAAGAAAAGGAAGCAATCAACATCGAGAATTGCACATTTTTTCAAAACGAACTTTAGGTCGTAACGAGTTGTAAGTCATATCATGTATTGTGTGTTGCAAATGTAAGAATTGAGGCATTCAAAGGGCTAAGTAAAAAGGTAAAGTTAATTCGGAATTTAGAAAAATGTTCGCTTTATCGGAGAATCGGAGCGAGCACAAAAACAACTTCCAGAAAATTAAGAATCAAGTCGAAAGTATCAAAATGATTCTACGCTGTGGCATATGGTTACTTTTTTGAAATTTTGAATTCCGTTACAAACGAATTTAATTATAATTCTTTGTAATTTCTTTGTAAAGAAAAAAAAGTTTCTTTGTAAATTTCTTTTTTTTTCATTCTTTGTAAAAGATGTTTAAGTATCGGAAAAAAATTTTTTCACTTCACAGCTCATGATCTTTCTCTATAATGTTCATATTCGCTTTATTTTCAGCTGTTCAACTTTACGTGATCCAATTATGACCACTTGCAATCATGCCTTCTGCAGGTTATTCGTTTTCGTACTCTTTGTGCATCTTTTTCGGATGTGTTGTTCCTTTTAGTCAAGGTGCCGTTGTTTGTATCGAAGGGTGTAAATAGACCCAGACATAAGTCATCATCATTCTATCATGTTTGTAGAAGTATGGGATAATGCTCAAAACATGGGGAGCAATTAGAACAAACGAAAATCAAATTGTTAAAGTACAATGTTTTCAGGTTAATTTTTTTGGATAGTAATTAAAATTTAGTCCCTTATAGAGTTTGTCTGTCTGAGTGTTTCAAAAGGCTTTCAGTGATGCGATGTCCTATCTGCAATATGTCGTTGAATAAAAGGTTTGGTTTTCATTGCTTTTTATTTTTTCCACATTATTTACCGTACCTCACGAGATATATTCCTATAAATGTATTAAAAGTTCAAAATGCCAGAGATTTATAAAAAATATTCAAAATGGAATTTCAGAAGTTGTGCAAGCTGTCCATTGCTATCGTCTTTACTTGAGAAATATTTACCGCTGGCCAAGGCATTCAAAAAAGATATTTTAGCTACTGGTTTTGCGAAAGAAAATGATTTTATTGAAAGTCAGGTTTGCGTTCTTTGTTTTGCCAGCCGTAGTTTAATTAGTTGAAAATGTCAGTTCATGCCAATTTGAAAGTGTGCTTGTGATTGAATTTTGTTTTCACACTTGCAATCGGTTTCTTCGTCAAGAAGGTGAAAAATCAACAAGGAAAAAGAATTAAATAGCAATGATGAAATCTTTATATTGAGTTTCTGTTTTTATAAAAAACGGTTGATTGTCCAAGGTTGTTTTCAAATAAGTATTTGCAGGTTCCGATAACACAGGCGGTTGAAACTTCCTCGTTAGAACTTCTTCCAAATCAGTCGCGAAAGGTTATTTATATAGAAATCATTGCTTTAAAATTTCGAACACAATAATTATATTTCTTAATATCTATGGTATTGTAAACTACCATTTTACAATATTTATGTCTATTTCACTTTTGACATAAAAGAGATACATTATTTTACAGCTGCTAAAAAAGGAATCGAAAAGTGCGAAGCGCCGTATCACTCATCCTCAACATAGACCGGTGAAAATGCAACGGATTGATGAGACAGATTATTCAAATTTGGTAACAGGAATTGGCATGAATACCTTTCCGGGAATATCAGCAATTGACCACACTTCTTGCGGCACTGAAGGTCTTGTTATGGGTCGCAGTGCTACTAAGTCCTTGTTTAAACAACTCAACATGAATTCTGGGAAATTCAGCAGTGGTGAAAAGAATATTGAAAATGTTGGCATTCAAACGGACAAAAAAGAAATACAGCACAGAAGTCAGCAGATCAGTATAGAAGATGTTATGTGTTCGCCGTTGTATATAGAAGGATTAAATTTTAATGCGTCGGCAATGCATGATCAGAAGATTCAGAAAGACAATAGTGCAGACAGGTCAGATGCCTTGGACCAAATAGAAGCGATTGTTAATTCTGTGTTTGGTAAGTTATTTCGGATATTACGACTTTTCAATCCGTATTGCATAAATCATTTTGAAATGCGGACTTTATATAAACTTTATACAACTAATAAATAACTTGAAAAGTGGTAGCAAAATCAGTAGCATTGAATAATTTATATAGAACTGATGTGCAAAAACAGCTATTGCAGAAGAAAGCGAAAATCAATCACGTATTGAGGTGCTTATCAAATGTATGCCATGGATACCGGACTTTCTACATCTAGTTAGTAATTTAAAGTATGTCTAAATTGCAAAAAATGTTATTGCTTTAGTCCTCCATTAATTCATATAGTTTCAGGGTCGGGAAGAATTGGTCAATACAATATGTGGGATAAATGCCGAAGAAGAAAGTCGTAGTGCGAACAGTAAGTCCTTTATCAGTTCAGTGAATTTTAAACAAATTCAAAGTAATCGATGCTCCATAAAGTATGACTTTTTTTTGTATTTTAAGGTCCTTCGAAAAATGGTATTGATTTAGTTCTTGAGAGTGACGGAGAAATGGATATTGCAGTTCCATCAAAAACTTTTTATACTACTGATTGCTGCCACAACGATGTGCAACAGAGTAAAGATCTTACTACTGAACAACGCACTGTTTCATTTCTAAAGGATAAACAATATAATAAAGAAGATAATGAAATGTGTCATTCAATGATGGTATCTGGAGCATCGAAACTCAGTGATCACGTGAGGAGACATATTATTATTGTTCATCAATATATTTGAACAAAAGTATTCATTTATAAATACAGATTTTTCAGTTTTTGCTACATAAATTCTTGGATAATTTCTCTTCTTTCAAGCTTTCCACATCGATAAATCGAAAGTGTACATATCTGATTATTTTCAATACCGGTAAGCTTGCATCTTTTAAGTAGATGAGAATTTAGATTTCTTAGCGGTGAATAATTGAAATTTAAACCGCCTGTTTACATAGTACGCTTAAAATTTGCTTATATTACATGGAGTGAATAGTGACATTTCAAACTAATAGGTTTTAGATTTTGCAGATGGTCTAGTTTGTGAATTGTGGACAGTGAAATTAATTTACGCACTGGTTAATCACTGCACGATTGTGTCGTATTCGTGGTTAGA
Organism: Cercopithifilaria johnstoni; assembly: GCA_916381525.1. Taxonomy (NCBI): domain Eukaryota; kingdom Metazoa; phylum Nematoda; class Chromadorea; order Rhabditida; family Onchocercidae; genus Cercopithifilaria; species Cercopithifilaria johnstoni. Next base: position 10,141 of record CAKAEH010001559.1, on the reverse strand, counting down.
GAACTGTCTCAACCAAAAAAGTGTTCTACCCACGGTCAGTAAAAACTTTTTTTCATATGGATAATAATCGTTTTGCTTTCTAATTGCGAAGTTTGGGATTTGTAAAGTTTAGAAAAAAGTCATGATTAAGTCCGTAAACGAACTTCGAATTGTTATTTTCAGGATGGTTTCGAAATTTTATTGAAAATAGATGAAACTGTGGTAAGCGTAACCGCTCAGCGTGCCATTACTGATCCGAGCAATTTATTCGATGGGCATATATTTTATGTCCCTCAAACTTTCTTTAATACGCAACTGATAGCAAGAGGTTATGCACTTGAATGGTGGTTTTGAAATAGACGGTGGGATGACTTTTGGATATATGATCTGTTACCATTGTTTCTCAGAATAGTTTTGATTGTTTCTCATTTAAGAAAGAAGCAATTTGAGATCATGAACCTATGATGCGTTCTTGACACTGGAAGGGTTTTTGATGTTCTTAAAGTGGGTAAGTGTGATGCTCAACCAAGAAGTATCACTCTTTGAGTACTGTGAAGTCGGTATAATAAAGCATGAATATTAACGACTATGATTTTCATTTGCAGTTAAAGAGGACACATGCTGTCGGAACTTTATATTTTACTAAAATAATCCTTTGCACCTAATTTTCAGATGTTTTTTTGGAGATCGTTGAATTGAGCGGTGGGAAGACTGTATCACATGTCTGGGAGCTTCACTCCGAACGCAGTTACATCATATTTGCCCCAGATTGCTTTAATCGTGATGCTGCTCGAAGGTTTGTTGTTGGTCGTTTTAGAAAAATAGTTTCAAAGCGATCAGTAGAAATCAAGTGCCATTTGTTACTTGTTGTAATACTACCAACTGAGAAGAAACATGGACCGGTTTTATTTTGCATCAAAACATGCTATACTTATTGAGGTTTTGACATATGACTACAGCTCAAGGCTTATAAATAAACTAATAACAGAGTGAATCAACAATGAAATAAACTACTTAGAAATTGTGTAAATTCTCTCTGTTCTGCAAATATACTTATTGTATGTTCAATAGGGAAATAGTATACTTGATAATATTTTTTGTCTACAAATGCGTAGTAATGCAAAAAAAGTAATTGCAAAATTTAGGAGCAGATTTCTCATAGGGTAATGAAAAAAGAGCATAACAAGAGTTCCATTTTGCATGGATTTTCTTCAGATTTGAATTGGATATAAAAAAAGAGGTAATTAAAGCGGATTGGATTTTTGCATCGATTGGTCAACATCGTATCCTAAACAGAGAGCCTTATCGTCTTATTCATTCCGTCAGCTGATTACTTATGCCTATTTCATCACTCTCGTTTTGTTTATATCTTTCTTGCTCTTGTTCGTCTTTTTTATTGCTACATTTGTTCCAGTTTGTTGTAGAAATTTTTTTAAATCTCAAATATTATATATATATATACATATTGTTTCTGTCGTTAAATATCTCGTTGTCCTCAATGTATAATATTACCTCCATTTATTGATTAGTCACAGGATAAGCAGTCAAACTTGTTCCTGCTTATCCCAGTGACTGTGATCGAGAACGAAAATGATTGAAAGTGAAAAGGGAATGCTATCTGCGGATACAGTTCGATAAAAATACATTGATATATCTATATGAATGTATGACTATATGGTGGTAGTCCTTGTTGGTATCAAAAGAAGATGGTAATATTTACGTGTGGAGCATGGATGGATTATTCAGTTAGTTTTGCGGAGAAGTTCATGCATATAAAATGCAGGGTGTAAAAATAACTTTTAACTTTCAGCTTTATTGAAATCGTCAGCACTTCTAGCCTGGATTTTTGAAATTCATAAAAATACGGATATGTATTTCTGTGGTGCAAATATCGATTCGCAATCATTTTTATTGAATAACCAACCATATTCATGCAGTAATGATCGCTAGTTGGTGCGGTAACGGGAGTGTGGTGGTGGTGTGATGGTTGATAATTAAATACCTAACAATAACAAGCAAATTCAAAATGAGCGTTCAAGATGTCAGCCAAATATCCCCCAATTTGATTATATCCTTCAGGCCCCCTTCCTTAACCCTATTTTGCTGGCCTGTACAAGGGAGGAGCTTGGCGCTCGTGGGATTCTGCATGTGCAGCAGCAGCAGCAGCAGATGCATAGGGGAATTACAGTAACGGTGTTTCGGTGCTGCAGAGTGGTGCTGTTGACCATGATTCCATGATTGTCCCCTTCTTCAGTACGTGGCTCCCGACACCTTGAGTTCGCTCAGTCTCGTCGCTGCTTGAAATCAAGCACAGGCGCATCGCCGGGCGATCATACCTGGCACTTCGCGGATCTTCAGCTCCTTTTCTTGAGTCATGTAGACAAGCGTTATCGGGTCATACTCTGTTGGATGGCAACAGCCACTCAAGGCGTTTTTTTTCGTCGATGAAGTGATTTTGCTATGAGCCGAACGACCAGCCTGAAAAAATTCTAATTGAAGAGCCTCATGGAGATTTTAGACTTAGGGAATTGAAATACATCGATAAAAGGTTGAAATTATAGATTATCTACAGAAAGACAATCTAACTGATAGCAAAATGAGACAGCCTACATGGTGAAGACGGCATTCCCCGCTACACATATGCGCATCGTACAATTTGGGAGCGATGACAAAATCCCAACCGGCAGCTTCGAAATCCACAACTAAGCTATATAAGCAGCAGGATGGTTCGTTCATCTCTTTCGTACACACTTCCTGATAGCTACGTTTACGACGACCCCATTCCTCGATAGTTGTTAGTTCGAGATACATTATCTGTAACAGGATAGAGGTAGTGGTTCTTGCAACAATTCATTTCTAACTGCAACAACTAAGAAGTACGAACGTTTTTGGAATCGTGCTGTGGATAGAGAGCCAAATTTTCGCCTTTGTAAAATGCTTCCACATATAAGCCCATGAAATCATTGCCACTCCACCACCGCTGCACGTCATCAACACGTATTGGAATTTGTGTATAACCATCTTTACTCAAATCAATGTGACGTTTTCGTTCTGCTAGAGCTGCACCAATCTGAACTTATTCAACTTACTTGAAATATTGCTACAATAACGTTAACTTTAACATTTTCGGTCTAATAATTCACTGAGAATATATCTTCAGTTATGCCATATGTATCCAAAATGTCTGTAATTCTCGGAATGATCTCACAGATTCTTACCGTTTTAAGTTGCTTTCACAATCCAAACTAACCGCCTGCAGTTGAATATCATTTATCTCTAAATTTATTCAAGGCGAGGATCTGTTAATTTTGACTTCCGTCCAATTTATTTGTCACTTTATTATCAAAATAAAGGAAAAACGAATCAATCAGTTCCAACTTAACAAGTTTTTAAAAATCAAAGAGAATAAGTTGTTTTTTAGCCTATAGATAAAGCTATGTTATGTAGCAAGAGTGCTGCATAATACGATTATATCAGTTATGTGTGGGAGAGCAAACAGTACAGCTACTGTTAGTACAGCTCTTGGTAGATTTATTTGATTCCACAAGGCGCTATCATGCATAATCAGAAGCAAAGTGAAACTTTCGTTTAGAAGAAATGATCATGTACTGCATAGGCGGATGGGAGTGGGGAACGTACATCAGTGTGCTGTCCTCATTTTGTGGTTTAATGTAATTTACTTCATAGTGAAATGGAAATAATTAATAGATAATTGGTAATAGAATTAGTAATGTTGAGGTAGCATCACTTTCACTGCGATATTATGAACTGATAAAATGCAATAAAAGAAACTTCAATCGGAGCAGTCTAAGCTACTATTGCCAGATTCATCATTTGCCATTTCCGTTTTCCTCTTAAATCAGGAAAATCCATCGAAAGTACAATGACAGAGAGATCATGATGTGTTTAGAAACGTGGTTTAAATAATGCAGTGCTGCTTATGCAGAAATAATTTAAGAAAATAACTTCAGGAACTGCAAACGTGAGTTTATCAACCTCACATAACTCAATTAGTCTCCAGAAAGTAATGACTGATACTTGAAACAATCTTAATAATTGCAAAAAGGGCCTCACGTAGACTAGGAAATGTAGTTTATTCGAATCTTAAATCCCTTCCGATCGGTCGATCGGTTTTTGTTTCTGATGAAACCTTTCATTTTGAATTACGTATTGCTGTGAAATACTATGGCACTTTTGATATTTTCCTAAACAACTAAAAAATTACGTATTACTATGAAAGTAAATTTGAATCCCTGAGAATAAGAATTGGTGGTGGATGAAAGCCAGTTTTTAGAGATGACCTTGGACGTGAAACAAGTAACAGCAACTACGAGAGGACAAATACCTAGGCACATCTTTAGTGCAAATGGCTTCTCCAAGATGATCCCAAATAAAAATAAATTTCCTATAACGACTTTTCTTAATGTAATCAAGAAAGTGCTTAGTGCTTATGAAGATTCCATACCAATCAGTTGAACTGTTCAATTTTAAAAGGAATGGTTGACAAAGAATAATGTAATTGATGCCTATAGTGCTTATGAAGATTCCATACCAATCATCAAATTTGACAAAATAAGAAGGATGGTTAGGGAAGAGTGCTGGCGCATTTTAACATGCTCTCGCAAACCCACCTGTCACCAATTTACTCTTCAACAAAAACTAGAAAGCAACGATCACATTTCTCACCAGATCGTTAAACTTATGCAACAAAATATATGGATTCTCTTTAGCATCTTTTCGTCTTTTTAATTTTCCATTACGCTACGAATTATTTGTGCATATCATTCATTCCACCAAAATGAAACAGCTCTAAAGATGAAAAGATACTAAAGAAAGAAAGAATTAAAACGAAGGAAAGACTAGCAGTTTAATAAAATATGTGCAATGAATGTAGATATTAACGGTTCTCACACTTTCTGGATAAATTCGAATGTTTTCATTCCGACAATTACATAATAGTCTTTCCCTACTTCAGAAAATGCCGATTTGATTCATCTCAGTCTCGAAAAACGACACATAAGTTACTTAATTCTCGATTTAATCAGTTTTCGAAACCGTTACTGCATAAAATTCAGCAATATCCAAAAGGACCAAAATCTCCTGCTGATAAAACAAGATTCTAGGATGTTTGATCTAAGTCATAGTTATTGGCGAAGTCGATGCAGATCAGGGAAACAAGTGGGAATAGATGCGATGCAAATCAACATCAATTACAGCCGTGATGAAAACATCACAAAGAAAAGCAAATTTTAAAACAAATGTGACAAATTGTAGTGTACATGATAAGGAATGATGTATGTGTACAGTTAAACAGAAAACACCAGTCATTCTTTCCAATTTTGAATACAGCATGAACTTAGAAAACCAGATGACAATTCTACGTGTGCAAAAATTTTTAGGGCATCAGTACATGTCCATTCATGTTCCTTCATTTCTGATCATTCAAAATCTTCCATAACAAGGATAACCTAATAACAAAGAGTTAGACTTTAATATTAGTGATCCTTGCGATTACAAAGCCAATAAGAAGTTGGCAAGATAAGACCTGTTTAGAAAAGGAAGACAAAATAGCGTTGTTTCATATGTTCTGTTTTAAACTTGGAAATTAACTTGATGCGCTATTGAAAATCTTCTTAAACTAATTCAAACCATTTTATATTGACCATGATGTGCCTGAAGACATTTTCAATGAATAAATCCTATTCTTTGAGCAATCTTTCCACTTTTTATATTTTCTGACTTCCTCCATTTTCTATATCTTTCCCTCTTTCTACTACAATCAGTTTCTCAGAATAAAACCATAAATTCTGTTATATAGGTTTCATCTGTAAGTTTGCACCTGTTCACTTTCCCGTACAATTGTACAGAGAACGGTAAGATGCTAGACAGTTCGTCAAATATTACCATACAGACTCTAATTTGGGAAACCAATATGTCAGTTAATTTTCTCAACTTTTCTCTCTCTCTCTCTCTCTCTCTCTCGGAAAGATTACTTTAACTACTTCTCCGATGAAAAAAGTATTTACAGTAAAGACAGGTTATCCTGCTCCAATAAAGACTGATGCTATTTTCCCGACTCTTAAAAAAAGGATGGAAAGAAGAATAACCTTGAGATTTATCAACCTCCAACTTACGCCTCAATCTATACAACAACTACGTGACCTCGATATAACTAACGGAGGTGAAGTATGGAGGTTCCTCGATTCTTGGCCTTGATACATATCTGACACATATCGTCCTGTCATACTCCTATTTTATTCCTCCGTATCAATATATATATATATATATATAATATCAATATATGCCCAGATGATGACGATGACAACGACGATGTTGCTGCGGCCATGACGAACAAAACCCGTTTTGCAAACTTGCTGCTCCAAAATCAGAAATGTTTCTCGAAAGCAAATGTACGTCAGGACCCAAATTATTACTTGTTCTACCGGAAAACTATTTCGGAGCTCTCAAAATGTGAATAAACAACAACAAGATACGGTATTTCATTATTACACAATAAATTTCAGTTTCTCGAGAAATATTACATATTTGCTGCCTTTTTGAAGTTGGTATTTGCAAATAGCTAAATTTTTTACTTCAGACTAATACGGTGAGTGTGTTGCGTTTCTATTTTTAGGAAGACAAAATAGCAAACAGACATGTTGAAACGATATGCGAAAAATTTGAAGTTTTTAGAAACAAGATAGTGTTTTTTTTTTTCGGGAAGTATAATCTTATAATCTCAGAAATGCTCGGAAGTATAATCTCGAAAATAGATATGTTCTCAAAAACATTTCTGGATGAAACATTCGAAAAAAGAAAACTTGATTTGTGAGTGTCAACTTTAAAAAGGCACTGAATGTATGTTTCGAAAAATTAGTGTTTTCTATATCTCAATCGTTCATGAGATCCTATACAAAACTCCACGTAAGTTGTAATGAGAACTAGCCATAACAGATATAAGTGAAGCAAAGCGGAAAAATGCACAAAGATGGGGAATGGCACGTGAGAGACGATAAATTATGTGAAATTATGAACAAAAAGATCTACCGAAAATTGAGAAATGAGATAAGATGAGCGATCCGAAATGAAAGAAATCAGGAAAAAGGGGAATAATGTATCACGAATTTTTACAGAAGACAAATTATCTCGATATCCCGAAATCTTCGGGATGCACAAAGGACACCTAACATCAAGGAACTTCGCTGACATCTCATTTATTGAGTTGTAGTATATATGTAAGGAATAAGCGTGAATAAGTGAATATGTAGGAAGCATACCTGTCATTAACTAAAGATGCGGTGATCAAGAAAAAAAGTTGAATTGAAAGATGGCAAAAGGAAAGTAGATGGAAGTGTTGCGGCAAAATAAGCGATTTTTTTTCATTTTTCAAGGGAAAGATAAAGGGGCGAAAAAAGGGACAAGACAAAAAGAGAAAGATAAAAAGTGTAATACCGAGCTATTTTTGACGACCTCTTTGACCAATACTTGAACTGCAGCAATACGCGAGTCAGGATGAAGCTTAGTTGGTTTCCGGAGATATATGTTAAGTACAGCGGACAACAGCAATTTCGACATCAGCTCATCAGAAAACTTGAAGTATGCAAGAACTTGATTCGGGTTCAAGTTGAAGCGTGTTGATGATGTCCGCTCGGCCAATACGATCGTTCGCTCCGCTTTACGCTCAGGTATCGTCAACTCATCGGCCAGAAATGATGTATGCACAGAGGCAATTGCTGCTGAGTCATGTCGTAATTGGTACTTCAAATACTTGGCAACCTGTGGAATTGTTGGGAAACCATCCTGCGGTCGTACCTGTGGTGGTGCATCCAAACCGAGCTTTTCCAAAATTTCACGTTTAATTATTTCTAAGCGTATCTTAGCCAATTCATCCCGCGCTTCTGCACAACCATGACAACTATGATTGCTATGATAATGCCAAGCGGCAGTTCCATGTGTCGATAGGCTACAGAACAAGCTCAGTGCTAGGAATATCGAATGTATCGATGCAGTGAGGAAAGTCATTCTTTGAATTGCCCCTCCCGTAAATGCTAGAATGCCTCAACGGGTCCACCACACCCGCAACTGGTAGTATTATTATCAGGTATTCGGCCGAACCACCAGCACCGAAACCCTACCAGCGGATTGCCTACTATATGTGTAAATGATTTGTTGAAGATGATGATAGTGCTGATGGTGGCGATGCTGATACTGGTGGTAGTGGTGGTGATACTGGTGATGCTGGTGGGGGTGTTGGTGGTGGTGTGGCTCAAAGGGTGTTACTCTTGCTCCCTCTGCCTTCCTTCTTCCTTCGACGTTGTTCGGTCAGTTCGGCAACTCCGCCTTTTCAATCCGACTGTGCTCCACGTTTGGTTCTCACTTCACTCTTTTCAATAATTTATTAAATCAACAATAGGCTGCATATTATCCATGACATCGCATTCACACTCATAAATCTATCTGAGATAGATAAATACCTAAAAAGTTAAATGATTTTGATGATGTTGAAGATGACGACAAGTGCAAGGAATGCAATCAAGTTAGTTTCATAATAATAATAAATAATAATGATAATAGTAATAATAAAATAATAATGATAATAATAATAGTAATAATAATAATAATAATAGTAATAGTAATAATGATGATAATAATAGTAATAATAATAATAATAATAATAACAATAATAATAATAATGATAGTAATAATAATAATAAATAATAATAGTAATAGCAATAATAATAATGGAGAGATGTAAACGAGCACACTGGATGTATTCAAACTACGGCTGAAGTTTTCGGAGTAGATAGATTTACTGAGTCAATAATACGAGCAACCGGGAATTCCAGTCCATTATATCCAACTATAGAACTGTGGGGGACCATTTTGTAGAGGTAATATACCGAAGAAAACAGATTGCCAAGGATTGCACGGATAGAAAATCAGCCAAGGAATATTCGCGTAAGGCTACGCATATTGTTGAATAAAAGCATGTGGTCCTTTGTTCACTAATCTTGGAAATACACTGCCAATAACGTCCTATGAAACTTTATAATTTGAATATTCTTAATAATGAATAAGCAAAGGATGCATAGTTATTGCTGAATATCTTAATATGCAACACCAGAAGAATCAAAGATCGACGACTTTAATCTTTGCTAACTGTCTATTCCCTTCACCTTCGATCAGGTGAGCCCCAGCACTGATGATCGCCAAATCAGGAAACACCACTAAGAAATCCAAAGATATTATTATTATTCCATCATCATCATACGACATCACCAGCCGCAGCAGTAGCGCTAGCATCAATCCGAACCAAAACCAACCAATGCAAGCTAGATATTTTCACATTTCACACCTTTGCTAGAGGCTGAAAAACAACATTCTCATTCATTATAACCGTTCTGCTATGCAAATATCACTACCGAATTCATCCATTCACTATTCATTCGTTTCACAATCGGGCGCTATTTCAGCGACGAAATACTGCTAATAATTCTGCTAATAGTTATAAACTAAGAATAAAACGAAATTCATCTCCCTCACAACTGGAACACAATGATCGCTCTTTTCGAACATTAATAGATAACTGCAATTTTTTTTGCGACAAAAAGATTAAAGTTATTCAAAAAACTCATAGAAGCTCCGAAAAAAAAAATCTTCTTGCCAATATTTTAATACTCTCAAAAGTGAATATGTCTAGACACTGATTATTAATTTTCTTGAAATTATTTCAGAAAAAATGAAACAAATTTCTTTCAGAAAAAAATGAAATAAAGACTAACTAATATAAATATAGCATTCGGAATTGAAACCGAAGTAATTTCGTCTAGTGTTGCTGAATTAAACATCGAACTGCGAATCGTGAGCTTCGGGAACGGCAAACGACCGGCACAGAGAGCCATCACTGACACTTTATATTCATATATTTCCGACGGTAATATACGGATATTGATCTGAAAAAGACAAGAAAAAAATTATTCTCCAAATATGCATGTATAGAAATAAATATATACACCAGAGAAATAAATATATATCCCATACCAATAAGCCAGTGCATGAAAAGAGATGATGTTGGTGATACCATAAACGAAGACATACGGCGCGACAAACTTGAAGCAAACAGAGGCTGCAATAGTAGATAAGATACAAATAATAGGAATAC